>SNQJ01S0284569.1:0-11036 GCA_010110895.2 Picea sitchensis | reverse complement strand
GACCAAGCTGTGGAACAAGGTGAGTGGATATTTCACCACTGAGTTGCTCCCAAGGGTTTGTACAGCAAAACCCCCAAACTGAATGCTCAAGAGCAATAGCAAATGCTAATACAACCAGAATGAGTAATAGGTGCACCCTAGCCTCTTACTTATACTTTTCCTTCTAATTCTTTGTTGAGTTAGGTTAACTCCCAGGGTTAATCTTCTATTCTTCTGTTGAGTTATCTTTTACTCCTTTCCTTTTCCTTTCTTAAGTCAACTTAAAAATATAACTTTTAACTTCTTGACTTTTTTCCCCCCTTCAGTGTGAGACTATGACCTAGTGGGGGTGCCCAGGCCACTGAGTCTCCTCATTACCTCTCTAAGAGGTGGGGGACATTACATAACGAGTCAATCGAGTCAATGAAATCATGAAAAGACTAAATCCTGGGAGAGAGACTATTACAAAATCTGCAAAAAGATTGCTTCCCCAAAATCACATATTGAATGCCTTAATGAGCGGCCAATGATGCCAATGAAAACATGATACATTCCCTCTTTCCATTTGAAAGTCAGAAGCCCCTTATGTACAAGAGACGCCTTAAAATAATTATCTTGTTT
The DNA here is from genome assembly GCA_010110895.2 of Picea sitchensis. Classification (NCBI taxonomy): domain Eukaryota; kingdom Viridiplantae; phylum Streptophyta; class Pinopsida; order Pinales; family Pinaceae; genus Picea; species Picea sitchensis. The sequence continues at coordinate 10,436 of SNQJ01S0284569.1, read as the reverse complement.
GGTAAGGATAAACAAGATAGAAGTTCAAAGATGACAAAATCACCAATCATTTTGCTCTCGATGTGAGATCTCTCCAAGATTCACAAACACTTATGGGGGTTCATTCATAGAATGACAATTTTTACATTTTTTTCAATCCCAATTATAACTTTATTTTGCATCAACTCTACTTCCCTCGTTCATGTTATACATGTAAATGAAGTGTGTGTGAAGTTTGGAAGCATCCCAACAATATGCATAAATAAAGGCACAAAAGAGAAATAAAGATCAAGAGAGAAGGTTAGGATTACTTGATTGCATTTATATTAAAGACAAATTCAACCAAATAAATTTAGAATGATAATTATTGCATTTGTTTTTCCTTGTAAATGAAACAAAAAGGAAGCACATGATAAATTCACGTTATTTTGAAACCATATGTACAAATGAGAGGTATATTACAATTCTATGAAATGAATGTCTTACTGAGATCTGTCTAATCACAAACCACAACAGTCATTGGGCAGATCACTTTTCCATTGTTTTTATTTACCATTTCATCCAAAGACTGTTGCAATGTATGCAAAATAAGTAAATAGTCTAACCATGTCCCATAACATCCAGAGAACAAAAAAATTACCTAGTTATATAGAAATTAGGGTGTGAATGAAAAATGCATATACTTCATTTATGCACCTCTAAACACACACTCACACACACTTATTACCATTGTTGTATGGAAATGTACATCCAAAACAAATAGACAAATTACCGTTTGTGGCACTTGGAGTTGAACATATTTCCTCCTTTGTTTGCATTGAAGTTAATTGATCCAGGTGGATCTCGATGGCCACCTACCTTTTCCAACTCGCTCAAAACAAATTTCTGGCAATTTGTTGGCCCTCGACCAAGTTTTGAGGAAACGTTCGTCATGTTCGACCATTTTTGGGACTTCGACATGCTGGTTGAAGACGGAGTGCCTAGGTGAAGCGGAGATCGCGAGATCTCGCTCGTTTTGCGGGCTTTTTAGGCTTTTAGGGTTTATGTAACAGGTATGGGATGTCGGCCCATGGGTTTACCCATGCTTAGGCCTTTTTGTAATGTATAAATAAGTAACTAGGCGATGTAAATAATATAGGTCATGGGCTTAGTGCATGACTAGAGTATGTTAAGACTTGCAGAGCTAAGTGCAAGTGATTGTAAGAGGCTTTGTGCACAGACTGTGTAAGGCTTTGTGCCCTGACCTAATTAGGGGAAGGAGGATCTGGCGAGGTGCACGCAGATCTCATGTCCTTTGTGGAGTTGGCTCTGTGGCTTTGTGCACAGGAGCATAGGAATGTAAGAAGCTTGAAGACTAATAAAGAAGAAGAAGAAGTTGGTGGACGTAGCCCCACACTGGGGTGAACCACGTATATCATGTGTTGATGTGCTTTGTGCAATGTTGTTCATGTATTTATCTGCTTAGTGCACTGATCTTGATGTATGTTAGATAGATGTATGGATGCTTAGTTGATAAAACATAAACAAGAATAACAACATGGCGGAAAAGGCATATTAGCCAACTCTGAATATATTCACACCAATGTTACATATTTATAGTACAATGGGTGATGCCACTTCATAGAGAGATTTTCTCTAGATCCTAAAATCATGCATGATGACTAGGCTAGGCAATCTTAACTAAATCATTAGTCATCACTTGAGGATATATTACTAATATCCTAAATGAATAATACAAATATAGGTGACAATTTAGACTTAGTGATTGGTAAAGGTAAGCCATAGGCTAACATTAGTGCTCTATTGATGGTAAATGAATGCTAGATCCGAGTTAATGTTATGTGCTTGGAAGTGTTTGATCCAATTATTACTGTGTTGTTATGTACTTAGGGTTTAGTCTGTGATGTGAATAAGAATCATAACTTAATGCATATTGTTGACTAAGTTCTTTGTTAAGTGTTGTAATCATAGATCTATGTCCCAGCTAGGTTGTAGACACTTGAGTCCTCCAACCCCCCCTACCTCTACCTCGAGTGAGACTTCATCTGCTTCACAGGTGTTGCCGAAAGGGCTGATAGTTAGGGTTTTGTTGGTGCGTTATTGAAGCGTTGAACCCTGGGTCTACTCCTATGCCAACAAATGGTTCCGTTGTCGGGACCTGAAACTATGATTGTTGGGAACTGAAGAAAAGAGAAAGCTATGTGCGTAGATCTGTTGTTGTAGTGCACAATATTCTACTTGACTTGTGAAGCTTTGTGCTAAGAAAAAAAAGTCTGATATGAAGAAAAGAGGTAAGATCTTAAATCTTTGTGCTCTGGTAAAGGTAAGATAAGTGGAAGTTTTTGCTTCGAAAGTATGAATCTAGGTATGTTTGACAGATTTTGTCCTAATCTGAAAACTAGGGCACAACTAGAAGAAATATTTGATCTGAATAAATTTGATAGAGATAGTAAAAGATATGTTATTCCTATGCATAGAAATAATTTTTGGACTAACAAGTGGATGCAGGAACCTAAAAAGAATTGCAGACTACATGTCCATCACTGTGATCCCAGTGTGCAGTACAGGAAAGGTTGGGGATCGTTTAAAAGGAAGAGAGGATTAACATTGTCTTATAATTGTAGAAGACCGAGACATCTTGTTAAGGAATGCCCTGGTGTAGGTCCTATTTGTCTTTGTTGTAAAGCTATTGGTCATGAGGTTGAGGATTGCCCTAGGATGATTGCTAAAGTTGAAAAAATGAACATGAGACAAGAAAACTATGAAGAAGGTCAATAAGATAAGGATATGCTAGTGAACCAAAAAAATCAGAGACTATGTTATTACAAATGAAAGAAACACTGAATGATCACAGAGACATCAGTCTACCAGAGATCTTAAAAGAAAAGCAGTGCATAGAAACAAGAATAGGAGACTTCGACATAGATTGTGTCCTGGATGTAGAAACACATGTGAATATTATGCCAGAAAGCACTTGGGAAATTTTGGGAAAACCTGCTATGGTTCGTTCATTGGGAAGGATAAGATTGTTTAAAGGAAAGATGATAACCCTATGTGGAAAAGTTACTAACGTACCTATGATTGCTCATGGAACATCGACCGAAGAAGAATTTGAAGTCATTAAGTTTGTTGAGAACAACTCTCCTTTTGCACTTTTGCTAGGAAAGACCTGGATTAAGAAAGATCAAATCCGAAGGAAAGCAGAGGAGGAAGCCACAGAACAGAAAAAGCAAGAATTAAGGGACTTCATGACTAGAAAAATAAAGCGACTAATAGAAGAACAAGAGGACAAGTCGAAGCAACAGAGGGTCAGAGAATTAGTTGTCGAAGTGGAAAGAACACAAGAAGGCCTAAAGAACTTGTCCATGCAGGAGAGAAGAACATCCACCCCGGAAATAGTAAGAGAAGAGGTATAACACTCGAACCCTTCGAAAGACCCTTAGCAGTACGAAGTTACTACACTAAGAGAAAATAAGAATGAGAATGGAAAGAGGAATCCAGAGACTCAGATCACAGTAAAGAAGGCAAGATAGCTCAGGAAGAAGAAAGCAAAGTTAGAAAGATTGCAGGAAGTTCCAGGAAACACTTCGCAGAAGGCAGGCTTGTAGAACTTGAACCTCGTCAGAATAGCAGAACCACGCAGAATGGCACTTCGCCACAGGGAATCTATATGACCGTTGGAGGCGTCCCGACCATTAGAATGACACTCCAGAATGGTTAGAAATGCAGTTATTGCCGAAAAGATCGCCATTGGACCGTTGGGACCGCGCCACAATGGATGGAATCGTATTGATTGAGGCATTCCTACCCGTTGGAGGAATCTGTTACAACGTTGCTTATTTAACCCGTCGGACGTTGTAGCGGGAATACTTTTTGCAAACTGAGATATCTGAGCTAACAGAGAACCAATTGCATACCTTGATGTGTTGTCTAGACCTCGCCATTGATTCGATTACCTTGAGCATATGTTTGCCTACCCAAGTTATTTTATTACAAGTGTGAATTTCGGGCGAGCATAACACGCTAGAGAAGTCTGTGGAAGAGATTTTGATCGACCTCATGGCTAATAAAGTCATGTCTGTAGGAATACAGGCATCATCGACTGGAGGATTGCAAGCATCCCCCTCGACTACACGTCGGTCTAGCCGAACCACGACTGAGAAAAGAAGCAAGCATCGCGATGATCTGGTGAATGCAAAGCAGATCTTGTCGGTCTTGTCGAAGTACATCTCGCCTCTGGCTGGTGCAGTCAGCTGTGACAACATCCTACATGACTTTGAGTACAAGTCGATCACTGAGTACCTCTCGAAGGTGATACGCACAGTCGAACTTCAGTTGGGACTGATCCTAGCTCTCAAGATCAGTGATTTCAACCTTGGAGACCGAAAGAACTATGCGATGCTCGCACCGCATAGGTACCTGACGAAGACGTCTGGGAAGAAGCCCAAGATAGTTCCCTAGCCGTGGATTAAGGAGATCGTGAGACCGACGATCTTAAACGTGATGAAGATCCCCCACTTCGATCGACATCAAGAGGTTAATGCTTATGTTAAACTCCTCCTGTCGGGCTACCACAGAGGTTATATTTGGTTAGATAGGTGCATCACTATGGATCCGGCACTGATCCACCTAATCACTGGATTGAGCATGCAAGTACTGGACCCTCAACAATTCTACCCAGGGAAGGTTGTTGATCGTTCCCTGGCACAACGTATAAAGAAAGCCTATGGCGATGTGGAGAAGGGGAAGTGAGGCTACAAGGTAGCCTCCATCCAAGATGGCACAGTGCGCCTAGCTTGTCAGCTTATAGCTAGCAAGCTCATCAGAAATAACCGTCCGACACAAGTCACAGGGTTCGTAGTCAACCTCGCAGGGAAGTGTGTCAAAGGAATGCAAATGAACTGGGTGAGCCACCTCGTCAACGAGTTGGAGAAGGACTATCGTGAAGCGCAAGACCAAGGCTACGAATTTGGTTGTTGATTTTAATCGCATTTGTCACCTGGCAAATGTCGGAAGGAGCAACCTTCCCAGAAGTTGAGCCATCAGAACCATTGGTTGTGAGGTTCACCACCTTGTGGTACATGAACGATATGTCGAAGTAGTGGCAGTCGAATGTTGTCTTCCATACTTACTACATACAGCTAACGCACGCCATTGAAGCATTTTCGTGGATGACCCTGAATACGTTGCATCAATACAGGCCACTAGTGAAGTTCCGTGTAGACCGACACTTCATCTACATCACCACGCACAGGGATGAAAGCAAGGAGGAGCTGCAGTCCTACTACAAATTGACCGATGAAGACATGGAAAAGATCACTAAGGAATGGCCAACCGAATTCCTTGTACCGGTCGAAGATGCAAAACTCTTCGACCCCAACATCATCGAAAGTCCTTTGGTCACCTGGACTGAGTATGATGGACAGAGCAACGCAAGGAAAAAGATGAAAAAGGAGAAAGTGCAGGACATAGACAATGATGAGAAGGACAATGCCTCAGAAGAGAGTAGGCCCGATTCACCCGAGGGAGGAGGAGGAGACGAAGTAAACCAAGAAGAAGGAGGGGATGAAGGAGACAAGAAAGAAAAAGGTGAAGCTACACCGCCAAAGGATCCCCTCACCACAACAGAGGCATCGCAGAAGACGAAGGTTTCCCTAGAGAAACCTTCAGCAAGAAAGAAGGCCCGCGCCAATAAGCCTCAGTCGAAGAATGTGCTCACAGTGGATGATGTTGATCTCATCATCACAGCCATAGAGGATGCTTCATAAGACATCTTGCAAAGACATGGGGAAAAGCAGGAGTCGATGTACGACTGAATAGAGAAGGAGCTAAGAGACATGCAACACGTTATCCATTCAAGCCGTGCAGTGCCAACTGCGCCTTATTCAACGAAAAATGTAGAATTGGGGGATGAGCCCACCCAACTGCGAAGGTTAGCAGATGCGACAGAGGATCACCTTTGTCGAGCCCAAGAAGAAAAGGAATAGGCTATAGATGCCATGAAGCAAGAAAAGGAGGAGGCCTTAGAGAAACTTCGAGTTGCACAGCAGGAGAAAAGTGAAATTAGGGCGATGTTCAAGAAGAACAAAGAAAAGATGCAGGAAGAAAATGACCAACTTCTTGCAGAGCAGACCGTGGTCAAGGAGGCAATAACTAGATCACTTCGCTCTGTGTCGGGCCTGGCACAGGAGGAACCAGAGTCAACTGCAATGCAAGTGGGGAAGCTCGTTGAAGCCATTCAACAGTTTCAAGCACTGATCATAGAGTTAGAAATCTAAGCAATACCTAACACTCTGCAAGAAGTGCACGATCAGAGGGAAGAAGATGCCAATAGAGCAGTAGAAAGAATCAGGGCATTGGCCTCAGAATGCAACCAATTAAGTGAGCGAAGTGCGCAGACCTATGAGTGCCTTGCAGAAGATCCAGAGCTAAGGAAATTGGAAGCACAGCTCCAGGAGGCGAAGTAGAAGGCGTGATCCAGATGATCCAGATTTTATGAGCAGAACGAAATGACTACAGATGCTTAACACAGAATAACAGAGATACAGTAAAACTGGTTTTCTATTCAATAAGGAAATAAGTTGAAACTGTAAAATGCAATGGAAAACAAGCTTGCTGGAATGGTGGCGGCTTATCTCTGAGAAGAGATGTGACGGCTGCGCTCATCTGCAAGAAGATGATTACAATGAGGCTTTGAAGACCTTTTTACAATAAACATGAGTGTCAAAAACCCTAGACATCCAAAAACCTAACCCTACGAGATGAAGTGCCAAAAGTCATGTGGGCCCCGTTTGGGTAAGTCAGTACATCAACTTCTCGGGGTCGTAACTTTTGCATACGATCTCTGTTTTAGGCGTACGATAGCCCGTTGAAAAGATCTATCCGAGGACTACAACAATTGCTAAAATTTTCATAATCAAAGCTCTACAACATACCCAAAAAAAAAACGTCGTTTAGGGCCTCAAAACAGCTCTGGAAGTTCAGGACCCGAAAAACTACTAAAAATAGTAAATTACCAAAATTGCCAGAAAGTTGTTTTGACCTAGCTGGAAAAGGTGGGTGGCCATCGATATCCACCTGGATCAATCCTCCCTCCTTAGGAAGCAATGGTCTCCATTGCGTTGAGTTCCCCCATCAAATGAGGAAAGTTCTGCTGAATTTTGCCCCGGGTGAGCCACTTTCCTTGGTGCAGGAGCTGCCCTGCTTTGACGACTCGATAAAGTTGGATCCTTTGTTGTCGAGTTCCCTTGATCTGTGTGTCCACAATTTGATCACTGGATTCCTATTGTATGCATTCGGGGTTGAGCTCTGTTTGTGTCAGTTATTCTACTACATCTGAGGTGTCCAATAATGGTGGGAAATAAGGCCGAAGGAGGTCCATGTTGAACATTGGGTGTAGGCCAAGGAAAGGAGGAATGTTGAGCTCAAAAGTATTATCCCCCATAGCCTTGGTGATGGTGTATGACCCATAATGGAGTGGGTGAAGCTTTCGATGGGGTCATGTAAGGCGTTCTTTCGACAAGTGCAACCAAACTTTGTCGCCCACCTGAAACTTATGTGGCACTCGATGTTGATCATGGCGTTGCTTGTACTTGTCATTGGACTTCTATAGGATATCTTGAACCTGTTGGCGGATGTGCTAGATCCACTCAATGAACCGAGTGGCTTTATCAGCTTCAGTTGGAGCAGGAGATGAGTCAGCTGATGTGACTGCAAGGGGAAGTGCAACATCTGTGGGACCCAATGGTTGGAATCCCAACCCCACCTGAAAGGGGTTGTGGCTAGTTGAGCTATGCAGGGCTTTGTTGTAGCTATGTTGGACATAGGGAAGACTCTTATCCCATGTGCGAGGGTGGTTGGAATTATACATGTGCAAGATATGCACGATCATTCGATTTACGACCTTGGTTTGGCCATCTGTCTAGGGGTGGAAGGCCATGGATTTGGTGAGCTTGGTGTCCAGCAGTGACCATAGGCTCTACTAGAATGTGCTTAGTGTTGAGAAATTGATTGTACCGATATGAGACAATGGTTTGTGGGATTCCAAAATGTACCCAGACTCATTCAAAGAAGAGCTTGACAGTGGCTTTCTGCTGTGATGCTCTTCTTGTAGGCAACCATAATCGCCATCTTAGAAAAGTGATCAACAACCACAAAAACACAGTCATTTCCCCGCTCGGTGGACGGGAGGTCCGACATGTAGTCCATTGAGATGGATTCCCATGGCCCGCAGGAGTAGGAAGAGGGGTGTACATGCCCTGTTTCTTAGTGTTCGGTTTGGCAATAGCACACGCAATGCAGGACCTAATATACTTACTGACCTCCTGTCGAAGTTTCAGCCAATAGAAATGTTTCTGTAGAATCTCCACTATCTTTTTGATGCCGAAGTGTTCCGCCACCCGACTATAGTGGGCTTCCCAGATCAGCTTCACTCGCTCGCTTGATGGAATGTAGATATGGCCCACACGACACAACAACCCATCCTGAAGATGGAAATTATCGACAACTACGTCTGCACCCAACATTTGGTAGGTGGTGGAGAAGTCTGAGTCTGTCTCATAGAGTTGGGGCCATCCAAAGGTCTCATGGCCGCAAGAGTCTAGCACTGTGGCGAGTGTCGCGACTGGTGGTCTATTGAGGCAATCAACAATGCGGTTGGTGCTTCCTGTTTTATACTTGATGTTGTAGAAATTTTAATACAAATGATGTATTGCCTGGATTCTCCTAATCTAACAATTATATGCCACTGTTAAATACATAATCGCTTCTACTAATATTCTTTTGGAATTTAAAACATGATCGCCAATTGCAATATCAAGAAGAAAGATCAATCGCACATAACACATGTGTTTTTCCGGGAAAGCATAAAGCTAAAAACCCCACTATCATATATTATGTATATCATGGATCATGAAACAATCTCATACAAAACTCTAATCCAAGAGCTCTCAGTACAATACAATCGTCTCACACTGTCATGCAAAAATCAACAAATACATGTGCCAATTCTCTACCTCCAGACAACCTGCCTCCTCTGCGCAATCCCTGCAATGAAAAACCTGCAAATGAACTTGAATGCCTCTTGCCTAGGTTACACATTTCTTATGGTCATGTCCACTGTGTTTGATTGCATAAGTGCACTTGACTGAAATCACAATCGATAGCCAAATTGTCCCTTTCACCTGTTATCTCAACTAGGTCTCCACTGGATCTGACATGCATGTAGTTAACAATGGTAAATCTTTAGTTGCATGTGAGATCATTGATTGTGAATTAATTAATAATTAATTCACTGAACTCTCACTAGTGTAAGTTCGGTTACAACTAGTACAACTGAGCTTAACTCACTTAATTAAGTTAAACTACTTTACAACACACATAACTACACTTATAATTCTGTTACAACTCCAAATCACTCGGTTATAACTAATTCAAATTTCCTGTCCCAACAGTCAACCTTTTAACTCAAATTTCCTATAGTTAACTGATTTGCCATTTCAATTAATTATTTCAAGTAATTATGAGATAATAGATTAATATTTATTGTCCAATTTATTTAAGGGAAAAATAAATTAGACACACATTTCTTGTTGACTTTTCAACACTCCCTCTCAATAAGAGAGGGATTATCCTTCACCCCAATCCTGTCTCTATGGTATTCGAATTTGCTTCTGGTGAGCACCTTCGTCAGAATGTCTACATCCTGATCTTCTGTAGGAATGTACTGAAGCAACATGATCTTACACTGCACACAATCTCTAAGATGATGATACCAGATATCTATATGCTTAGATCTATAATGAAACACAGGATTAATCGAGAGTTTAATGCAACTCTGATTATCACAATGAATCACTGTCGGATCTAAATGAGAACCAAACAAACCAACCAAGATCTTTCTCACCCAGATAGCCTCACATGCAACTTGAATCGTTGCCATGTATTCCACTTCCATTGAACTGAGTGCCACGGATCTCTGCTTCCTACTGTACCAAGAAACAGTTGTAGATTTGATACTAAAGATCCCCCCTGATGTGCTCTTTTTGTCTATTGGGTTGCCCGCCCAATCTAGATCCGTGAATCCATGCAACTTCACCTCATCCATCTGTTTGTACCATAATCCATAATCAGATGTGCCCCTTAGGTATCTCAGGACATGCTTACCTGCCTTCCAAAAGAGCTTGGTAGGCTTAACCATCGCTTGACTTAGCTGGTTAACCGCATAGCAAATGTCTGGTCTCGTGTTCACTAAATACATTAGCAAACCCACTAACTGTCGATAGATAGTAGCATCCACTACCTCTCTAGAAGTAGCATCCTCTTTCTTCCAGTTTCCTGGAAGAGGAGTATCCATGGGTTTTCAACCCTCCATGTGAAACTTACCCAGTATCTCCCTTGCATACTTGCCTTGAGACACAAAAAGTTCACCATCTCGCTGCCATATTTCCAATCCAAGG
>SNQJ01S0284568.1:0-11036 GCA_010110895.2 Picea sitchensis | reverse complement strand
TTGTTATAGAAAAATTATTTTCCTTTGAGTCACCCACAATAAATTTGTCTCTATAATCATAAACACCATTAAATTATTTCCAAAGTCATTTAGCTTCCAATAAATTTGTTTTCAAGTTAATTTAATAAAAAAATAATGGCATTCATGTATCATACATTTTTTTTTCTTAAAAAAAATATTGTTTATACTAAATGAACAAGTTTAATACCTAAAAATTACAATAAAAGGATTCATTAAGCATGTAAGTCTACAACTTGTTATCCCATCTATCTTAGATAAAATTACTTGCATGAGAATTTCAATGTCATTACATAAGCTCTCTTTATTCATATATCTTAAGTATATTCATAGTTGTGAAACATGGATTATCATAATTAATAGGATTTACATAGAAAGTGATGTCACTAAATAGGTTTATGTTCCATCTTTATTGTTATCACTGAAATTTTGTCTGCAACATTGCATGCAAATGGTTATAGAAATACAGTAGTTCCAAACATCTATTAATTCACCTGCAGCACCAAAAATGCATTTCTAAGAGGCAAAAACTATACAACTAGACAAAAATTGACATGCATTGAATCACTAAACGAAGCGCACGCACAATGCGTGGGACAAAGAAACCCGTAGAGCGCACAATGCGCCATATGCACAACTGTGTATGAGAAAAGCCGTGCACTCCTGTGAACGACGCATTTATGGTTCTTGTCGACCCCTCAACCACTTATGGACCAACTCCCAACTTGATTTGATCCTCAGATCTGAGTTGAATCTGAATGGGGGGATGGTGAAGGACCAAAGGGTTCCCTAAAGGGCCCCTTGTTCACACCAAGAACCAGTTGAATAAAGCCTTGAATACATGCTATAAATGGAGGCCATGGGTGCACTAAGAATTTAGGATTTCTATAGGATTGTTATGCTGCCTCAATCCTCCCTTGAGAATCCTCTTTTCTCCTTGGAGCATTCTAGAAACATTCCAATAGGCCATTCCACCCACCTCTTGAGGGAATAGGCTTGGATTTCTTCACCATTTGCTTTCTTGTTTATCATTGTAAGAAGATCTCTCCAATAGGTAACTCAAGAGCCCTCCCAAGGAGGAAGAGGGGATCCATAAGTCCTCATTTCTCTATGATGTTTTTCCAACTGATATAGTTATCCATTGGTGGCATAATCTTGGTCATTTGGTTAATTGATTTTGGTTCAAAGTTTCTTAGTTTTATTTTCTTAATTGTTTTTAGTCTATTTTTTTGTTTATTTCATGTGCTTGGATTATCTAACTCATGCACTAACCTCTGTCTTGTCTAGCAGGCACAACTAGAATTGTAAGTGCCCTTGTTTATCTCACCCAAGTGACGAAATGGACACAACAGATTGGTGACCATACTGGAAATAAGGTATCAATTTCCTCCCTATTTGGGCTTTTAGAGCACTTCTTTTTTACCCATTTGCCTTGCAGGAACCATAACCGGCCTAGCCTTACTTGTCAAGAGCTAATTTTGGAGTTGGAGGAGGAGAATTCCACTGAAAATAACCCACCCCCCCCACGACGGGTATCAGAACGTGTGTGGGTATTTTAGCCCACAGACGCGCATTCAGAGCATTGTGCGCCCAAAGTACTTTTATTCTCTGTGCATTCTACCCACTATGTGCCAAAAGGTCTTATGTTCTCTGTGCATTGTGCACCCACTGCACCTCTGTCTGAACTGTAACCCACGCACATGTCCAGAGTTTCAAAATTGTAAGAGTTTTTGTGAGGATTTGAAGGCCCCTAGCCTTCAAAATATTTCTTTTATGCAATTTGTAAATGCACTCCACTTAGATTCATTTCCCACGTGAAATGTTAGTCAAGCATAGGCACTTAGGGGGTAAAAAGAACCAAATTTCTCCTCTTTTGCTTTGGTTGCCATATGGATGGCTTGTTTTGATTGTATAAGTTAAGTTGATATTCTTTCCTATCACATATAAAAACAATTGCATTAGGACCAGAAATCAAACTTTAATCATTAAGCATGCTCTTCTCTCAAACCATGGAGCAATATTGAGAATCAGAAAGGTGATTAAGGGGACATTCATCTCCCTTAGAAAAATATTTAGGAGAGGACAAAGCCCCCCTAAGGCTCCTCTTAGTTTCTTTTGGAAATCTTCTTAAATTTGTAAGGGCCCATACATGACCACATGTTGCAAAATTAGGATAGTTTTTTAAATTACTTTCTTAGTTTACATCACTAGGAGAGTTTAAAGATCAAAGTAGTGGGCCCATACATGCCCACATGCTTGCAATCTAGGATATTTTTTCAAAGCTTTCTTAGTGTAAACAACATTAGGGAGTTTAAAGGATTAGTAAGGACCCATATGTCCACATGTTAGTTCTTTAGGGATTTTAAAATTCCGCAAGGTTGTACCAATGACATCTGGTAAGATAGGTAACCAAGATTTGTAAGGACCATAGGAAGTCCACATGTTGCAAATTTACACCTAACTTGTTAAAGTTTGGCACATTTTATCACTTTCTCACACACAAAGTCACTCCTCACTCACATAATTTCATCTTGAATTATGGAGGTTGAAATAGGTTTTCTCCAAAGAAATTTCGAAACGTCCCACTACTTCTTGAAGAAATTATCCACACCCATTTAATTCAAACGAGATTGGTTCACAACCCCAATCTCTCAAACCCAACACATCTAAATTGTTTTCTAAAAACTCACTAAGTTTTCCTCCACAAGAGGTGCCAAAAGAAATTTTTTAGTCTAGGTAGGATCTCGGAGGTATGCATCCAAATAACCCCCCATTATCTGTTTTTCACATTTTCAAACATTAGAAGTTAACAAATAGGGAACTTAACTATCCACTAAGTCAAGTGTTCCTAATACCATAAGGCAGGGAGATACCCGTGAAGGGTCGAAGTCCTAGGTCTGGTTGTTCTATGCATCCCCTCTTGAGTCACCCAACTCTTGAAAGGGATCCAGCTCGTAACCCATTTATGAGGCCGAAAATCTAAATGTCGCACTTTGACCGAGGTACCTAGTGGTCAAATTTATGACATCTACCCAGGTGGATATTGTGGGTTGCAATTGCACATTGACCAAATTTTGTGTGCCTATTATAAAATATCATCAGCTCTTTCGGGATATGCACCCTCTACCCCTCATTATAATTGATTGTTTCATCCTTCACTAGTTCCTCTTCTGATGGCTTCAGACCCCACTGTTGAGTACTCTTGGAAGATCCAATGTTATTTGAGAGGAAGTAGGATACGTATTTTTAGGACAGGAGCATTTTTTTTCTTTGTTCTCCCACACGAACAAAATCCACCTACCCACATGTATGCTTATTTACAATTGATTTATGTATGATGCTCATTTGATTACATGCGATTGTGAGATATATTGTGAATGTCCAAATTTTACAAGTCTCTTGTTCATTTATTACTCTCATCACCATGAGCACACATTCACTTTGTTAGTCGGACATCATAGGGAACCCACAAAATCTCCGTCGTTCCAGATGCTTGAAAAATCTCCCTCCTATTCTAGGAGTAGTTTTTAGTCTTGCCAACTCACTGCTTCACGCCCCTATGAGTGCCACTATTTTGGGATCAAATTTGTTTGGTTCCACCTTACTTGGGTATAATTCCCAAGGCCATCCATCCACTAGCTCTCCTTCAAAAGAAGGCGGGGGGAAAACTTCCTCTCAAGGGAGAAGTACAACCCCACCAAACCCCCCTCAAGGGTCAGGTCCACTACTTGCTCACACCATGGCTGGAACTAATCCTCCACCACCACCCCCATGACATATTTGGCATCTCTCAACATTCCTAATTTGAGTAAACTCACGAATGATCCCATATTGCATGACCCCACATGGCCCAATATGCTTACTAAACTACCTTCATATATTCCAAAAATTGAAGGCAAATCGGGGGAAGATTTCGCCAACCATGTCAAGATTTTTCACTTATGGTGCTCTTCAAACAACATCATGGATGAGTCCATCTGCTTAAGGTTATTTCAGCACACACTCACTGGTCCATCAACCAAATGGTATGTGAATGAAATATCAGGGTCCCATGTGACTTTTGAATCCTTGTCCAAAGCATTATTGGCCTTCTTTCAACTACCATTTCATCATGACACTGGTCTCAAACTTCTCTCCAAGTACAAACAAACCTCAGCTACACATATTGCCGACCACATTCACGAATGGTGTCGGTGACATAGTTTATGTAAAGCAGAAACCACCAAAGAACAACATCTCGATTGGTTTCTCAAATCACTCGTCTCTATACTTTCCAAAGATGTGGCATCCACCTTCCCCCAAACCGAAGAGGAATCCATCAGCAAGGCTCAATAGTACGACCTCATTTATGATAAGCCAGGTTACCTATACATATCCATACCTGACGCACCGAGACCCGTACCATTCGGCCAGGACAAACCTGGGATGTCTCACGCGAGGGATGAATTGATTGGTACCACAACCCATACATCCAACCACCACCTATGTATGGTACACCCAAATATTCGTCAATATATGGAGGGTCATCTTATTACCCCCCTCCCCTTTATCAACAACCATATCTTGTTGCTCTCCCTCCACCCATGAGTGGAACCCTGTCGTCACCCATCATGCACCTAGATTCTCAACCAAGTTCAGGTACCCCTTCTAACTCAGGTCCTCCACAACCAGTTTCTCCTCCACAAGAACAACCACACGTCGGTGTTAACTTTGTCCATCCCTCTCCCATTCAAAAATTTCATACTTTTGAACAGTTGAATACGGAAAATTCGACCCACCAATCGAATAATGCCAAAAATAAAGGAAAAAACCGAAAAAATAATAACCTAGGACCAGGAGGAAATAACCCCCAACAAAACTAACCTGTTGGGGGCAACCAGAATTAGGGTAACCAGAACCCCCAAAGGGACAATAACAATAAACACCAAGGGAGGAACAACAACAACAACCTTTGGACAAACTTCCCTTGTGCTCTTTGCGGTGAGCATGGTCATTATACTCATCATTGCCCCCAAATTGTTGACTTCAAATGGATAAAAGATTCCATGAACGCGCCACATCCTCCAGGGTCGCCTACCCCTCAGCAGGCCCCAAAACAGTATTTGCAACAACCACCCCCGGCTATGTTGCAAAACGCTATTCCACACCAAGGTGTGATGAATAACCAACAGGAGATACATCATGACCCACCACAAATGGGACAGTATCAAAACCCTGGAAATCCAGTGGATCACAATACCCTCCTCACTAGCGAAGAAGAAATTCTTCTGCAAATGCGCAGTCGTTAATACAATGCACCCCCTGAATATATTCTCACTTTGGAAGCAGCTCCATCTACAGTCAGAAAACCCTTAATGATTCCACGCCCTAACATCGAACCCACCATTTGTATCTCTCGCATCCCATTATGACGGAATGCCAACAACCCTCAGGGTAGGGCGGCACATAATTACAGTCGGGTCGATGACTTGGAAGAGTCCCCTGAATCCATGTCGGTATTGGAGGTCCTCCAAACCTGTCCAACTCAACAGAAATCCTTGCTTTCCTCCTTGGGGGCAGTCGACCCAGCTGATACTAGACTCATCACATTTGATCTAGATTGTGGGGAACCTCATCTCCCCGCTTTGGTAGCTTTCTAGATACCAGTCAAGATTCAGAACATCATGGTTCATCGATGTATCATTGATGAAGGTGCATCCACATGCATCATGTCCAAAACTGTATGGAAAAAACTTGGCTGACCTAAGCTAGTACCACACGCCATCACTTTGAGAGTTTATGATGACCGACCATCCTCCCTTGAAGGGCTCTTTCAAAATTTCCCTGTTGAACTCGGGGGCAAAGCTATCCTCATCGACATTGAAGTTATCGAAGCCCCGATGGATTACAACATCTTGTTTGAACATAGCTACATGTATGCTATGAAGGCAGTGGCCTCTTCTTTGTTTCGAACAATGATTTTCCCCCACAACGGGAAAATCATCACCATCGACCAAGTTTCACATTACGAACCTAACCACTCATCCAACATCGATAGCATCTTACCTCTTGTCTGCACTAGTTCTGACGCGTACCCACTCATGGATATGGGCCCCAGAATTTTCAAGGACCCATCCTTGTTGGGGGAATACCATGGAGCATCGTCGCTCATACACCCCTCAGCACAAGTGTGTGTTATATCTTCTAATGGAACTGAAACTAGAGATACCATTCCTCCCACTAAGGCTTCTCCACCCCTCGACATCCCATCAGTTGAAGAAATTCTACCTCAAGAATTACCTGAGAACCCTACGACACAACTTATCCCTGATTTCACCCTTCCCTAGGGGAAAATCCTAGTTTGGGAAATAATCCCCAAAGCCATTACTCAAATCCCCTTATTCTACCCCCCACCAGGAGTACAAGCATTTCAATTAGTTGCAGTGCTTACCCTTCCCAACATGGTTCTCGCCATTCCTATATGGTATCTACACCCACCTGTGATGGTTCCTCAACCATCCCTCCCTCCTCAATCAGAGAGAATCTCGATGCAAATTGCAGTACTAACTCTGGCCACACCACCCTCACCCCCAATCACCAACACCATTTCTATGGCTGGGGGCAAACGGAAGAAGAAAGAGCCCACCACTCCACTTCCTCCCCGAGTTCAACCTCCTTGCGCACTCTACGAAAGAGAGGGACACCCCACTAATATATTTACTTCCCTTCCGTAACTACGCAATCTGATTCATCTCCCTCGAGCAACCCCATTTCTCACCGCTTCACCAAGCACACCAAGTACTACCACAACATCCCCTACTACAGGAAGTAAAGGGATGCAAACCAAATTCGTGTCTGTCATTTGTTTAGAGTATGGCCACTACACTCATCATTGCCCAACTTTACCTCAGTTTCAACAGACACTAACGGTGGTACGCCAAACCTTTCAGTAAGAGATCTCTCCACCAACACCTTCAGGTACCCACGTCATGGACATCCATTATGTATCGACCTCAATCCCCTAATGGATGAGATGCCCTTTCTCTCTTTGTGACTCACTTTCTCATTTCACATACCAGTTTCATTTGATCATTGAATATAGGTGTCGTCAAATAACCCTTATTCAAAATCATTCAACCACCTCACCTCATGTAATGCAAGTGACTCCCCCTATCCCTTCTCCATACATTGTTGACATCACCTCCCCGAAACTTGATTCACTTCCCACCCCTCCAGGGTTCATGGATAGATTGTCTGAGGATATTCCCCCAAATCCTCCCAATTCTCCGGTTCATTTCCCCCAGGAAATCTTACCCCCTACCACAGTTTACAACCTATAGTGTCTGGACATTTGGTTTATGTCAAGCAAGCCATCGCACCATAGTTGTGATACCCTCTCTAGGTCTTCACCACTTGAAGACAATCACACGATGACAATCACCAATGTTACCTCCCTGGATCCCCTATATTCTCGCATTTTCCATTGCGACGAATATATCCTGGAGGAACTCACTACCCCTAATTTCCCATGGAATGCGCTCCACCACAGAGCACTTTTGCTCCATTGGCATCGCATTCTCCCCTGAGGAACTCACAACTTACAAAGCTCTCTTTCAGGAATACCGGGATATTTTTTCCTGGTCATATAAAGAGATGCCCGACCTCGATCCTTCTATCGTCGAATATCGCATCGAGACATGGCCAGATGTCGCCCCAGTCCGTCAAAAGAAACGTCCACTGCACCCATCCAAAGTCATGGCTATCAAAGCTGAAATTGACAAGTTACGCGTTGCAAGGTTCATATACCCCATCATGTACATTTCATGGGTATCTAACCCCACCCCCATTAATAAAAAACATGGAACTATTCACGTCTACAGAGACTTTTGCGATCTCAACCATGCTTGTCCCAAAGAGAAATTCTTCACCCCTTTCATCAACCAAATTATCGATGACTATGTCGGCCACGAGGCCTTGTCTTTCATGGATGGGTTCTCTGGCTACAATCAAATCCAAATCCATTCAGCAGATTAGTATAAAACCACATTTACCACCCCATGGGGTACTTTTTCTTATCGTGTCATGCATTTTGGACTCAAAAATGCATGTGCTATGTTCCAACAAGCCATGACTTATGTTTTCCACAATCTTGCTCACATCATCCTTAGTTACTTGGACGACCTCACTGCTCGATCCAAGAAACGAACTTAGCATTTAGATGACTTACGAGTTGTCTTTCAATGATGTCACCAGTACAATATCCGCTTGAACCCCCTCAAGTGTGTATTTTTCATCATCATTGGACGCCTCATTGGTTTCATAGTTTTCCAACACGACATCACAATGGACCCCCTCAAGATCCAAGCTATCACAGAAATTCCACCACCTAGGAATTTGCGCTACCCACAATTTGTTATAGAAAAATTATTTTCCTTTGAGTCACCCACAATAAATTTGTCTCTATAATCATAAACACCATTAAATTATTTCCAAAGTCATTTAGCTTCCAATAAATTTGTTTTCAAGTTAATTTAATAAAAAAATAATGGCATTCATGTATCATACATTTTTTTTTCTTAAAAAAAATATTGTTTATACTAAATGAACAAGTTTAATACCTAAAAATTACAATAAAAGGATTCATTAAGCATGTAAGTCTACAACTTGTTATCCCATCTATCTTAGATAAAATTACTTGCATGAGAATTTCAATGTCATTACATAAGCTCTCTTTATTCATATATCTTAAGTATATTCATAGTTGTGAAACATGGATTATCATAATTAATAGGATTTACATAGAAAGTGATGTCACTAAATAGGTTTATGTTCCATCTTTATTGTTATCACTGAAATTTTGTCTGCAACATTGCATGCAAATGGTTATAGAAATACAGTAGTTCCAAACATCTATTAATTCACCTGCAGCACCAAAAATGCATTTCTAAGAGGCAAAAACTATACAACTAGACAAAAATTGGCATGCATTGAATCACTAAACAAAGCGTGCGCACAGTGTGTGGGCCAAAGAAGCCCGTAGAGCGTACAATGCGCCATATGCACGACTGTGTAGGAGAAAAGCCGTGCACTCCTATGAACGGTGCATTTATGGTTCTTGTCAGCCCCTCAACCACTTATAGACCAGCTCCCAACTTGATTTGACCCTTAGATCCGAGCTGAATCCGAATGAGTGGATGTTCAAGGACCAAAGGGTTCCCTAAAGGGCCCCTTGTTCACACCAATAACCAATTGAATAATGCCTTGAAGACATGCTATAAATGGAGGCCATGAGTGCACTAAAAATTTAAGATTTCTATAGTATTGTTATGCTTCCTCAATCCTCCCTTGAGAATCCTCTTTTCTCCTTGAAGCATTCTAGAAACATTCAAATAGGCCATTCCACTCACCTCTTGAGGGAATAGGTTTGGATTTTTTCACCATTTTCTTTCTTGTTTATCATTGTAAGAAGAGCTCTCCAATAGGGAACTCAAGATCCCTCCAAAGGAGGAAGAGGGGATCCATAAGTCCTCCTTTCTCTACGGTGTTTTTCCAACTGATATAGTTATCCATTGGTGGCATAATTTTGGTCATTTGGTTGATTGATTTTGGTTCAAAGTTTCTTATGCATTCTAGTTTTATTTCCTTAGTTTTTTTTAGTTTATTTGTTTATTTATTTCATGTGCTTGAATTATCTAACTCATGCACTAATCTTTGTCTTGTCTAGTAGGCCCAACTAGACTTGTAAGTGCCCTTGTTTTATCTCACCCAAGTGACGAAATGGGCACAACATATTGGCGACCATACTGGGGATAAGGTATCAATTTCCTCCATATTTGGGATTTTAGAGCAGTTATTTTTCACCCATTTTCCTTGGAGGAACCATAACCAGCCTAGCCTTACCTGTCAAGAGCTAAGTTTGGAGTTGAAGGAGGATAATTCCACTCAAAATCCCCTCCCCCCACGCGATGCGTATCAGGACATGTGCGGGGATTTCATCCCACAAACGCGCATTCAGAGCATTGTGTGCCCAAAGTATTTTTGTTCTCCGCGCATTGTGCACATGCTTTCTTATTGTAAACAACATTAGGGATTTTAAAAGATTAGTAAGGACTCATATGTCCACATGCTAGTTCTTTAGGGCTTTTAAAATTCCACAAGGTTGTACCAATGACATCCAGTAAGATAGGTAACCAAGATTTGTAAGGACCATAGGAAATCAACATGTTGCAAATTTACACCTAACTTATTAAAATTCGACACATTTTATCACTTGCTCACACACAAAGTCACTCCTCACTCACATAATTTCATCTTGAATTTTGGAGGTTGAAGTAAGTTTTCACCAAAGAAATTCTGAAATGTCCCACTATTTCTTGAAGAAATTATCCACACCCATTTAATTCAAACGAGATTGGTTCACACCCCCAATCTCTCAAACCCACCACATCTAAAAAAAATTCTAAAAACTCACTAAATTTTCCTCCACAGGAGGTGCCAAAAGAAATTTTTTAGTCTAGGTAGGATCTCAGGGGTAGGCATCCAAATAACCCCCCGTTATATGGTTCTCACATTTTCAAACATTAGAAATTAACAAATAGGGAACTTCAAAATCATCCAAGTCAAGTATTCCTAACACCATAAGGCAGGGAGATACCCGTGAGGGGTCGAATGCCGAAGTCTGGTTGTTCTGTGCGTCCCCCCTTAAGTCACCCAGCTCTTGAAAGGGATCCAACCCGTGACCCATTTATGAGGCCGAAAATCTAAATGCCGCACTTTGACCGAGATACCTAGTGGCCAAATTTAGGACATCTACCCATGTGGCAATTGTGGGTTGCAATTGCACCTTGATCAGATTTTGTGTGGCTATTGGGAAATATCGTCATCTCTTTCGAGATATGCACCATCTACTCCTCATTATAACTGATTGTTTCATACTTCACTAGTTCCTCTTTCGGTGGCTTCATGCCCCACTCTTGAGTGCTCTTGGAAGATCCAATGCTATTTGAGAGGAAGGACGATACGTCTTTTTAGGACATGAG
>SNQJ01S0284567.1:0-11036 GCA_010110895.2 Picea sitchensis | reverse complement strand
ATGAACAACTATTTAATAATAATCAATTAGAAATGTTATTTTAAGACATAAATACAGTTTAGATAATCTTTTAGGATTATATTATTAAATTAATTATACTTAATAATCAAGGGTCGTTACAGAGTTGACAAGAGGTATGTTATCGCTGCATCCCAATTTCTGAAATAGCGATACGACTAATTTACTTTTAATAATTATTTACTTCAACTTTTCAGGAAATTGGGGATTAGGATTTCGCGATTCGATATGTATTAAAACCTATGTTCTTAATAAATCCCGAGTCTCGAAAACCCCTTTTTTATTAGTTTGATTTTTTTATTTTTATTATTATTAGAATAAAATCTGTCGGGATTTCGGTACCAACCCTTTGGAAATGAAATTAAGGGTTATGCTTCTTGAAAATCCGAAACCCGAAAAAGGAAGGCTTTAGTCTTCAGATTAAAAAAATTAAAATATGTTTCAACATAGGCTCCAATTGGGGACCTCGTCTCCCTGTGGGATGAGGAGAACGTGTAGACTTAGTGCCTTTATTGGGTTAATGGAGTCAAGGGCTTATCTCTGCAAAAATTTCTAAGAAAGGGGATACAGAGGAAAAAGAGATTTCATCCTTAGTTCTGAAAATCTTTTCAATACTCTCATTTGTTGTAAACTTAGCTGCACTCCGTTTCATGATCTTCTCCTTCTCGTTACTGAAATTAAGTTAGTGTTAAGATGATCAAAACAATCCTAGGAAACCCAACAGATTTTTTGGCTTTCGGCTTGCATCAAACGAAGCAAAATTCATATTTTTAATTGGGGAGCCCTGTCTGGACTTGGGATTCAGATCCAGTTTTGAAAAAACTGGTAACTAGAGTAGAGTGATATTTAAGTATGGAAACCTTACAGATACCTTAGATATTTCTTCACTGCTAACGATCCTGTTCAGTACCCCGGTGAAGTTATCAGTCCCTTTTTACTGAATTTCCTTTCACCGCTTTGAATCCTAATTATGCATTTAACCTCAGATATTTCTTCACTGCCAGCGAGCCTGTTCAGTACCCCGGTGAAGTTATCTGTCCCTTTTTACTAAGATGAGGGAAATCATTTAAATGAATTTCCTTTCATCGTCTTTTGGACTAGATGGGGGCAATCAAATATGAATTTCCTTTCACCATCTGTCTTATATTTTACTTTTTGAATACGAAGTCGGGGCAATCAATGGTACTTAATATACCAGGGATGGTATCTGTGTAAAAATTGCAGTTGAGGTCTATCAACTTGTTTTGATTACTCTATACCAACCTTCTTTTAACTTTCAAAACACCTTAGTCCACAGAGAAAAAGGGGAAGATTAATTCCAGGGGTCTTCCTTTGAGCAAGCTTAAATCCTTAGAAAACTGTTAAGAAACCTAGGAGAGCCAGGATCGGCCTAAGCATAACCTTGTTTAGTTGGAGAGTGAGGAGTTATGAGGATGGTCTACCTTTTAAGAACTGTTTTTCAGCTTCAAAAGTTAAGATGTAATCTCTTCTCCCTCTATAGGAAACCCGGAAAGAAGCTTGGTTTTTTAAGAAGACAAAACTAAGGGTAGAAAGGGGAGACGTAGAAAGACCTAGAAATCAAAAAACAAAGGTCATAAATTAAACCCAACTCTTGTAACTCTTTCTCGAAGATGCTTTTAATTTTTGTTTATTTTAAATACCTCTTGTCCTATTCTAGGTGAAACTCTTAGGGTCTAGATTTAGAAATCATTCTTTAAGTGACATATCACACTTGTGAGACAATCACAACACTTTTTTTTAAAAACCTTTGTTTTTGAAAAAATAGACTTTCCTGGAATTCACACCTTTTCCTTACCATTTTCGTTCTCTTTTGAAATAATCAAAATCTTTATATCACCTGTTTTCCGTGAATTTATCTTCTGAAATATGGATATCTGTTTGCTCCTTTAACTTTGTTTGGGCTGCAAGCCGAGATCCTGTAAAGGAACATAATGAAGAGTTTAAGGGATTTTAAAATATTTGAATACATTGAAAATTTTATATCCCTACTTCTTGAAAAACATTAACCTATTTTTTTTTTTTTTTTTTTTTTTTTTTTTTCGGAAGTATTGAATGTATTGAAAATTTCATATTCTACTTTCAGAAAACATTTTCCTGTTATTTTTTTTTTTTAACGAAAGAAGTCTTACTTAAGAAAATTTTGAAATAAAAAGAAAAATCAAATGGTATATATAGTGGGAATTTTGAAAATCAATTATTCCATATAGTGTTTTAAATAACACCCATTGACAGGGGTGTTAAGGGTTTTACCATCCAAATTCTCTAACAAAAATGAATTTTTTCCTTCAGGAGATGTTACCTTGAACAGTCTGTACCATATGTGATCGAATTTACCATGTTTTGCTGGGTCTTCCTTCCTTGCATCCCATTTTAAAACCATATCTCCCGGGAGAAAATATCTGTCTTTGGATTTACGGTCGAATAACGTTTTCATGTCGTCCTGGTATTTCTGCAACCTTTCATCCACTTCAGCCCGGTGTTGTTGGACTTCAATCAACTGATTTATCCTTTTTGTGACATGATTTGGTTCTTCCTTCTCATCTTTCTAAAGTTTCATTATAGGAAGCACTAAATTTATAGGTAACACTACATCTGTCTCGTATACAATTTGGAAAGGAGAAGTGCCGATAGAATTTTTCGTGCCTATCCGATTTACCCACAGAGCGTATTTCAAATGCACATGCCAATATTTCTTGTTTTCACTCAACATTTTATTAATTATATTGATTAGGCTCTTGTTTGAAGAATCGACCAGACCATTTCCCTGAGGGTAGTATGTCGTGGAGTGACCAAGAACAATATTATATTTTTGGCAAAAACTGACCATAGCCATAGATTTAAAATCCTGAGCATTATCTGTGACTATCTTTCGGGAGCAGGCAAATCTAGATAAAATATTCTCTTCTAAAAAATATATTAGCACCGAATCTATAGCCTTTCTGTTTGGGATAGCCTCCACCCATTTGGTGAAGTAATCTGTTGTAGTGAGGATCCATCTATGCTGAGTGCTAGAATGAGGATTAATTTTGCCTATGAAATATAATCCCCATTGCTGAAAAGGAGCTTCCGTTTTGACTGGGACCAATGGCATCACTGGAAGATTATGCTTACCTGTGAACAATTGGCAAGGGTTGCAAGCTTGGACCTTGGCATTGACGTCCGAGAAAAGTTTGGGCCAATAATACCTTTCCCTCAGGATCTTATAAGCCATTGCCCTCCAGGCGTGGTGTCCTCCACATACTCCTTCGTGAAATTGGCTAATGACCTTTTCTGTTTCTGATTTGACCAAACAAACCAACAGGAAGCCAAGTGGGTCCTTCTAATACAATAATCTTTCGGATATATAATATTTGACCGCATGAAACTTCAATGTTCTGGCTTTGGATGGGGGTAAGTCACTCGGGCACTTCAAAGTCAATAGGTAGGACACTGTGTCTTTGTACTAATTTGATGAAGTAAATTTCTCTTCGATTCTAATTTCAGCTATTTGTTCATCAAGTTCATTCATGTCCACACACTCTTCTCCTCACTGTAAGCCATTTATTCTGAGAGCTCTGAAATTTGATTAAGCTAAGAGTTTAGCTAAACCTTGTCCCTTCACTAGTTTCGTTGGTTTAATATCCAAATCAAATTCTTGAATTTTTGCAAGCCACCGTCCTCTTTTTCCATCACTGTCGGACTGAACCAAAATATTTTTTACGGAGCTAGTGGGTACATATGCAATCACCTTAGAATGCAACACATAGGTCCTGAAAGCATTTAATTACTTTACCATAGCATATGCTTGTGTTTCCATTATATTATATCTAAGTTCGACGTCTGTAAGACTTTTGCTAAAAAAGGCTATCGATTGCTCGAAACCTTCTTCATTTTTTTGGAGGAGAACCACATGGAGTGTGTGTTTGGAGGTGAATGAGAAAATAAGAAAATCCTTTAGATAATAAGGGCTTGCTAGTACGGGTGCCTCACTTATAACCTTTTTGATGCATGCGAACGATGCTTTTGCTTCCGCTGTCCATTTCACTTCATTGTTTTTCTTTAGCATATCTGTGATCAATTTCACGATTTCAACAAAGTTTGGAATAAATCTCCTCAAAAAATTTATTTTTCCTCAGAATGACTGAATCTCTTTTATATTCCTAGGAATATTTATTGTGTCTATAGCTTCAACTCTTTTAGGGTCAATTCTAATTCCATCTCGAGACACAATATGGCCTAAGAGTTTACCTTCTTGCATAGCAAAGTGAGACTTTTTGGGGTTTAAAGACAAACCGAACCTGCGACATTTCTCAAACATCTGCTTGAGATGTATCAGGTGATCTTCATTAGATTTAGAAAAAATGGTTAGATCATCAAGATATATAACCACAAATTTGTCTCTTTCGCCAATGAAAGCGATATCCATAGAGCGTTGGAAAGTAGCACCTGCATTCATTAAACCAAAAGACATCTTATCATACATAAATGTACCCCAAGGGGTGGTAAAGGCTATCTTTTCTTTATTGTGTTCACAGACGGAGATTTGATTATACCCAGAAAAGCCGTTGATCATTGACATCCTATTTGCCCCAACCACGTTTTCTAAAACATGATCCATTTTGGGGAGGGGGCAATTATCTTTGAGGGATGGCTTATTAAGATTTTTGAAATTGACACACAGTCTAACTTCCCCACTTTTCTTTCTAACCGGGACCAAGTTTGCTACCCAATATGAGTATCTTAGTGGTACGATTATCTTTGCATCTAAGAGATTTTTGACTTCCTTTTCGATCATGGGAAATAAAATAGGATTATTTTGTCTGAGTTTTTGTCTAAAGGGTTTGACACCAGGCTTCATGGGTATGTTATGTTCGATCACAGAGGTGTCATAGGTTCTCATCTCTTCATATGACCAAGCAAAAACGTCCTTGTAATTTTTAAGCAACTCTGCGTACCAACTTTTAGTTTATGGGGATAAATATTTGGATAGTTTCACCAACCGAGGGTTTTCTTTAGTACCTATGTCATAGTCTTGAACCTCTTCAGGTTGAGGCTGTAGATTGGACTTTGAAGGGATATCATCTTGATTAAATAATCTTTCCAAGGGAATCATGCCTTTGGGAGTTTGGTTATTTTTAAGAACAAGCATTCGGTGATTTGCGATTTTATCATGAAACTCTCGAGGATCCTCCCCTTCCTACATGATCCAAATAGGATCATTTTGGTTTTCTTGGTCAGTATGTGTTTCGAAAAACTCATCTATTGATTCTAAAAATTTGTGAAGTTGTTCATCGTCCTCAAAAACTTGCCAATGTTGTATGTTATTCGGTATAGACGGTCGATGCCTCACTTGTATGTGGTACTTTAGTTTAAACGTGGTGGGAGGTGTGAATGTTGAGGCTGCCTTGGCTAACGCATCAACCTCTTGGTTTTCATTTCGAGGAATGAAATGAACTTTGACAGAGGAGAAGAAATTTTCGATCAGATCCTAGACGCAATTCCTATAAGACCTCAGCCTAGGATGTTTGGCCTGGTACTGTCGGTTTACCTGTTTTATGATTAACTCAGCATCACCAAAGACTTCAAGATTTTTTTTTTTCATTCTCCTAGCGGATTCTAATCCTAAAACTAAGGCTTCATACTTGCATTTGTTATTTGTGCAGTCCATGTTCCACTGTATCCTATAGGAGAAGGGGATTACAAATTGATTATCAGGAGCCACAAGGAGTGCCCCTGCTCCAGCTCCAAAATAAGATGAAGCACAATCAAAAAACATCTTCCATACACCTCATCTATATACATTTTCTTTTAATCCTTATTTTTCTGTTTTTTCTTCTGTACAACTTTCGTCTATACCTATTTCAAACTCATCATCAATAGATAATATACAATTTCCTAAATCTTGGTTGGAAATATATACAGGGTGGTTATTTGGGTTATGTGGATCACCTACCATGAACGCCAACCTAGTTTCTCTGTAAAGACGCATGAATTGTCCTCCAAATACTAGAATTGTAGCATAGGTCATGTCAAGCTGGAGAGATCCCCCAAGTTTGGAACCCCATGACCTAGATAATAGCATACCGTATTTAGGAGGGATATCAGTAGCTACTACGTCTATAAGAATACTTTTAGCGAGTATTTGTGCCAGATTGACCACCAGGTATTTAATCATATCTATGCATTTGACATTTCTTGAATCAAATGAATATAAGTCTCCATATGGCCTGGTGATTTCGAGACCTAAATTTTCCATGATGGATTTTGGCATCACATTGTGGGATGCTCCAGAATCTAGCATACGGTTATGAAGTAGGTGGTCGAACACAATCAACATGATATAGAAGGGGGCAATAGTGTCTCTCGCACCTTCGAAATGCAGACCAAAAACTATGTTTGTCTTGTCATCTTCTAAGTTGATGACATCGGCCTGACTTTCGTCTTCTAAAAAGCTAATCATCTTGGCAATTTGTTTTCTGTATATAGGATTTTTGGCTAGTTCAACAAGTGGTATAGGGATTTTGATTTTATTTATTTCATTTTCCAGATTAAAATTTCCTAGGACCTTGTTGCTCTCTATGTTTGGGGCCTCCATTCCTTTCTTTTCAGCTTTTCTTTGTGGTGCAGACTTGGTTTCAGTCATAGGATCCTATGTTTTCTCAGCGGGTGTTCTTACTGACTTTGAATTGACAGGCTGTGTGTTAGCAGTTTGGCTTTTTGCAGTTTTTTTCTCAGCAACCTTTGGAGCTGCTTCATCAGTTTCACCTCTAGGCAAAATCTTTTTTGTTGGAGCGATTGGAAGATTCTTATTCCTAGGTCTTAAATTATATTTCTCATGTAGTTCGGCTATAATATCATCAGCGATACCCTGATAAGCTATATCTTCAAAAGTATCGTTTCTAACATCGTCTTCCGATCTAATTTCTTTATTTAAGGATCTTTCATAATCTTGTCTTGATAAATAGGGTGATTTATTATCATCGCCAAGATTATTAATATCTTCATCAAACTCTTCAAAATCTTCTAGATCTTCCTCTCCAATGAAGTTTTCACTTTTAAAGGGGGTTGGGATTTTTTGATCCTCACTTTTAATTGTTTTCTGTGGGGCTTGAGGATCATGATTCCTTCTAAAATCCTTCCTAGGAAAATTATCCGTTTTTTATTTTTCTAGTTCCATTTTGGAGATGTTATTTAAAAGTTCTCTAATTACCCTAGCCATCTCGTCTATTTTTTCTCCCGAGGATTTCCCCGATCCCGAGGATCCACCTTGTTCTTTGAATTTCCTATTTTCTTTGTTCTCGGTTTCTATTTTTTCTTTTAATTTCCCTAATGCCATCATGTTCGATTCGATTTCTAAAGCATCATCTTGCATTTTCGTGAGATCTACTGATCTCCTTTCTTCCAATAATAGAGCGAAATCAGGATCAAAGGCTCTAGTGAAAGTCACCTTTGCTGCAGGTTGAGAAGGTTTGACCTCGACTAGGATTTTATTATACAACTTGTTAAACCTTTGCGTGAATTCTAGAACTGATTCTGAAATTTTCTTTCTAAGGGATATGAATTCAGTTAGGTAATAGAGGTGGTCCCTCCTCTCCCCCCATTGTCTAATAAATGTGTTTTCAAGTTCTTCATAAGATCTTAGAGATCCGGCTACTAAATCTCGGAACCAGGTTCTTACATGTCCTTCAAAAGTCTGAACGATGAGTATAGAATAGACATCTTCGTGTTCTATTCTTAGGATGTCGACAAATTGGTCAAAAAAGTTTATGTGCTCTTAAGCGGTCAAATCTCCTTCGCCTGTAAATTTGGGAAGGCTTTTCATATAATTTTTGGGAAGATCGTGTAGGGGAAATGGGAGGACAAGGGGGGCGTATCTAGCATCTAGTTTAGCAAAGATTCTAGGAAGTGGTGCTTGGCCACATGTTGGTCCTCTTGGGGCACCACCTCCAGCTCCAGCGCCTCCATGTGCAGCCATTGATAGATTTGAGGCTGAAGCTCGGAATGTGTGAGGAGAAGGTTCATGAAAATCTGGGGAAAATACGTCAGGAAAAGAGAACGTATAGTATGAGAGGGGGAGCGAGACGAATCTCTCAAGTGTTTCTGAAATGTTCAAATGCGTAAAATTAGGCTGACAAATAGTATGTATGGGTGAAATGACTTGTCTAAGGGATATTCATGATTTTAAAATCTTTTCCAGATCAAAGACTGGCAAGGTCTGCTTGTCATCCGAGTTCTTTATGGTGTTCTTTCGGTTAATAGACAGTTTACTTATCGTGGAGTCGCCAAGTGAAAAATAAAGGTAGCCTTAGAAAGTTTTTCTATCTTTGTTCAATATCAAAGAAAGAAAATGTCAATGTCGTTCATCCCAAGGAAAAAGTTTCGTTTCTTCGATCCCCGACAACGACGCAAAAAGATGTTGTTCCTAATTTTATACTTTAAGGCTCTAAAGTATACTGTCAAGGCATCCGTAAAGATAAAGGTAATTAAAGGGTAAAAATCAAAAGGAAGGATAAATTAGAGTTGGTTTCCCAACTGCCTCTGTCTAGCTTTCCTTTTTTCTTGGATGCTAATAACTCTCTCAATAGTTGCCCATGAACGTTCTAATTCAACTCGGTTAGGAACTGTTTGCAGAATAGTATTAAAAAGGTTCAAAGCAATGCTAGTTTGATCTTGGAGACCATGTTCTATGTTGGGCTATCTATTATTTGGGACAGTCACGGAGAGTAAAATTTTATTTAATTTTGAAAGAATTTGATAAATTGTTGCTTTAGTTTTTAAGGGATGAAAATAGGAAAAATAGTTTTGAAATTCAAAATAATAACATAATAACGGTTGAGGCCATTTCCTGGACTTGAAACAATTTTGAGAACAGTAAAATAACAAAGAAATACTGCTGAAAAAATATGAGGCTTTAATCACAAAAGAATCTCATATTGTAACAGGAAGTAAAGAGGAAAATGAGATTTCTAATGAAGTGTTAAATATTATCATTCAAATGATCTACAGGTCTTAAAATTACTGATAGCAATTTCAAAGGAAAAGCTGTAAATAATTTGATAACCAAATCAATTCAAACTACAAAAGGTGTATGAAATAAACTTATAGTTGATCATTCATTAGAAAGACATTGAAAGAGAAACATAGAAATATATTGTAAACAGGGTTAAAGAACACATAGCTTGAAGTTGACAGAATCCAGAATCTCATCTGCATTATTTATATCACAATGGATTGAAAACTTTTTAATACAATCGACTCTCAAAAAACAAAAAGACCTTTCTCAGTCTTGTGAAAATATATTTATACATGATCACCCAACATTTTTCCGATTAATTAACTTCCTAAGACTAACAGTTACATGAATGAACAATGTCAAACCATTTACATTTCTATTCTAACTGCTTCATTATTCCAATGATGAAAATATTCAAAACAATATTTTATGTCTACGTTGATGAACCTGCTCCTTCTGCTTTAAGACAATGAATACATTTTCCCAGAAACTGCACTAAAACTCTGGGAGATTTTGGAATATCCTTTGCTTCAAATAAGAAAAACTTTCGCTGCAATTCTGGTAGATGATGTTCGATTATCTTTCTTGTAAACTTAATAGTTTGTAGCTTTAAGTTAGGCATTACTATCCATTTTTCAATTTGAGTAACATTGATTACTTTTATTTGTGGAATCTCTACCTGAATTTCTTCCAGCTCTTCTTTAAATCTTAACTAATGCTTGACAATATTAACTTCTCCTAACAACCCGGGACAGTCGTTTTTTCCAATGTTCAATGAAGTTTTCTCTAAAAGATCAAAAATTTCTTGACAATTGTCATTAACTTCTCTGGTTATTCTTTTATTTTCTATGATGTTTGCCTCCCATACCTTGAGTATTACATCACCTTTAATCTGTTCTGAAACAGATAGATTTTGAGCCTCCTTGAAATCCTCTTTTGTTGAAAAATCCACTGCTTTTTGGAAAGTTGCTCTAGCCGCTTTCACTTCTCTTTCTTTTTGGAGAATATTCTCCAAGGATTTACTTGTTTCCTAAAAGTAATTTTGAACAAATTCCAGATTAAGAAACACTCCTTGTTGTTCTTTTGCTATCTTCATATGTATTTCCAATACCTGGGCCTGGAAGATTTCAAGCTCTACCACTTGATTTGAAATGGAATTAATCTTATCTTGTAACTGTTTATTTATTTCCTCTTGCTTAATGACTTGTGCTTGAGTGACCTATATTTTCTGATTTTCTTCCTCTAAGCTTGCTTTCATATTTTGAATCTCTTGAATATGATTTAATCTAGCTTGTTCTAGACCCTTTTTTATCCCCCAACTGATATTTCTTTCAGTCTCTTTCAATTGACCCTGTAGCTGAGCTATCCTTTGATCTTTCTGCTCCAACATAGTTGTTGTTGATTAAGGTTGGTTGTCATTGATGTCAACCCTTGAAGAAAGACCCGTAGCACAAAGGTTTGGGTAATGGACCCAATAGTGTTTGATGTGAATATGTCTCATTATTGTTTTGTCATGGGTTATAAGAAGTAAACATGGATGAACTCCAAAGTGGTCCCCTTATGGTGAAAGCCCTCATGGGAAGACACTTTGTGGAGTAAGAGAACCCATGCTTAATTGTGGAATAATGAGATGAAGGAAAGTGAATTTGTCAGTGAAAATATCCTAGATGGATAGTTCTTGTCATGTCATTTCCAGTGGTATGTGGAACGTCACATAATTCTTCACGGTTAGAGAGATATGGCCATGAGAAGTTGGAGACCCCAGGTTTGGGTAATGGATCCAAGTTTGTTTGATGGGTAACGGTACGAGTTATGATATATTTTCAGATAATACTATTATATATGGATAGTAAATGTCATTCCATTTCTGGTGGTATGTAGAACATCACATAACTTCTCACGGTTGAGAGTTATGGCCTTACGAAGTTGGAGGACCCTCATATGTCATCTAGAAGCCCCAAAAGGTCAAAGTAATCAAAGTGGTTTAAGAGATTTTAAAAGGTAA
>SNQJ01S0284566.1:0-11036 GCA_010110895.2 Picea sitchensis | reverse complement strand
ACTTGGAAAGGTTTACCTACAACTTATACAACAAAGAGTGTGCAACACCTAGTACAAATGTTGAATATGCTCATCTCATGATTTGTTGAAAATCAATATTTCATCAAGGTAAACCACCATGAGTTCATTCAAGGATGGTTAGATCTCATCATTCATTAATCACATGAATGTTGTAGCATATTTAGTAAAACAATACATCACTAACCACTCAAACACTTCTTCTTGGGATTTAAAAACAATATTCCATAGATCTTCTAAGTATATTTGAACATGATGATATACTATCTTTAGATCAATATTAGAGAAGAATTGAGTTCCTCAAAGTTGATCCAAAAGGTCATTAATTATCGGAAAATGATATCATTTGTTTACTGCTATCTTATGCAATGCTCTATAGTCTATAGCTAAATGCCACGTGTCATCTTTCATAGGCACCAAGACTATGGGACAGCCACAAGGTTAAGAACTCAGTCAAATCCTTCTAACCTCAATGAGCTCTTGAATCTATCATCGTATCGCATCATTCTTCCATATATATTTGTGATAAAATGGCCCATTTTATAGTGGTGATCATATTGCCAAATAAATCTAATGGTGTACCACACAATACAATGGTACTCCTTGTGGATCTATGAATACATCACTACACTATTTCAGGGTTGCATCTAATCATTGGCACTATTGTTTCCCAACATCTCATCCCTTTCTTGTTGAAAACACACATCTGCCAAATGCACAAGGTTCTCTCACATCCTTGATAGTGATAACAACAAACTTTTGTGAATGTGTAATGATCTTCCAAGCTTTCTTAGAAGAGATAATTTGTAGTTTTTGGAATATCGTAGACTTGACCATCAACAAAAACATACCACTTGAGGTTGTGCATATTATTTTCCATGTCAATCCCAAAGACATGGTTAACTAAGAATAACTTTTCATACTTCCATCAATGCAATATCACATAGGAATTCATATTACAACATTGAATTTTGTACAAAACAAAGCATTTTTTCTTGAAAATCACTCCCTTCCATCTAAGAAGGAAAGGACATTGTGGGTGATTATTGATGTTCAGTATCAATATCTTCACTGCATCAACATAAATAATGTTCTTAACACTCCTACTATCAATGATAATCTAGACATGGTTTCATGATTCAATCAAAGATTGGTGTAAACATTAACCTATCTCTCTTCTTCCTCATTTGGAGTAGTAATACACAATTGTTGAATTATCTTTTCTATTATTTCTTATTGAGTTGTGTCAATGGAATTTTTCTATGGCACTATCAAAGGGACACAATTGTTTCTTGTTATACAATTTTGAGGCTATGGATCAATGATGGTAGCTTGTCATTTATCCATCACCATCTTTGCAACCTACATTCTTCATTGGAATGGGACTTTGTGGTGTGATGTTCACAT
Organism: Picea sitchensis; assembly: GCA_010110895.2. NCBI lineage: Eukaryota > Viridiplantae > Streptophyta > Pinopsida > Pinales > Pinaceae > Picea > Picea sitchensis. The sequence goes on along the minus strand of SNQJ01S0284566.1, from coordinate 9,611 downwards.
GACTTTCTTAGATGAGAAGGCTTCTTGGAACTACTGGAGGATTGGAATCTCTACATCTACTAATTTGAGTTCCAATTGAACTTCCCTTTATTTATCTCCTCGTCACCAATAGGCTTTGAGTTGGGAAATTTTCTAACTCATTGGGTTATGTTGTTTTGTTCCTCTACCAATGTGACTCTTCAAATTCTCCTTTAACTTCATGGTGAAAAAATAAGCATCTTCATGCATATTGGTGGTCAACAAGATAATATTTTCCAGTATATTATATCAATGCAGTGTCACTTTAAACTCTACAATGTAGTTAGGAACCTAGTGGATTTTTTCTGGTGCAACTGCTACCACTACATATACTCAACATGGCATATGTCCAATAGGCATTCCCATGGGATGAAAATTTCCCTTCATGATGCTTTTTTTATTCCTTCTTATATGGTCACAGTCTCACCCACTTCCTTCCTCTTCTAAGCAAAGGATTACCACCAACAAAGTGTATTTGAGGTGAAGTTGAGGGTAGTAAATGAAAGTTTATTCTCAATAGAAGAATTTTTCATAGAAAACTAGTGCTCCATTTTTTGGATACACTCACCCAAAGTAATTACATCTATGTCACCTTCAAATAGGTGGAATTCCAATAGTTACTTTAAACTTAAACAAAACTCCCCCATTGAATGGTGCATCAACTCTAGGTTTCACATTTTGATGATTGCTTCCTACAAGCATGATTATACTCATAAATTTGAAACAATGGTCATACATGTCACCCCTATGCCTTCATGTCTCTTCTTCTACCATTTTTTTCACATCTACCATGGTGGAACAAGGAAGATTCATTTCTCCCATTATGTAGCTGAGTCAGTGCATGGAAATGTTGTCGAAGGAAAACAAAGGCAATCAACCTTTAATTTTAAATATGTCAAGCACTTACAAAATAACATAAGGTATAAATAATCCATAGGCTAAAGAAAACATCAGTTCTAAACATTGGTCAAGACACATTGATGATCCACATTGGTCTAGGTGCACCAATGCTTCTATGCCAATGTGCACCGAAGTGTAAAAAAACACAAAATACAGTAGTGCTCCACTTTGGTTCCAAAAAAATTGTGCTCCATGACCCATGTGCACTAGAGTGATAATAGCCCCAAAAGACATTAGTGCTTCACTTCTGTATTGGTATATTGTTTCTCCTATTTGGTATGGGTGAAACAATGCTCATATACGGTGTAGGTGCATCGATGCTCTTCTTTAGGTATGGGTGCACTAGTGATCCTAATACACCAAATCACTGAACAATAATGTCCCTAATGCTTGAGACTAAGAAATAAATAAATTATATTGATGTCCACAATATACCAGCAGCACCAAGAAAAGATACACAAAATTAAGTAAGAACTACAACTTATAGTTTCGTGCTTTTCATCAATTTGGTCACATGTAATTAAGCTTTCCCAAAATGCAACCCTGATTATTACTTGAATACTAGTTCTTTGCTAAATACAATTTCAATTCCCAATGATCATATTTCCCCCTTCCCACCTATAAATAGAAATATCGAACACTGTAATTTCTATGGACCACTCCCCCTCCAAATTCTTCCTTACTGCCATCTTAATATGTCAGTGCAATATTTTCCATGAAATAGATAGTGGGACATTTTTCTTCCTACACAAATCCAATAAGGTTATTACCCTCCTATGCAGAAATGCCTTCATATACCTCTTTGTTCTGTATTTCACATTGTAAAAAAGGGATGCCTGCTTCATTACATAAAGTTTAAGAACTTTGTTATCAAAGGTTGACATATCCACAAACTATGCCAATTGGATGCATAGAATGAAAACGTCTTGTATGTTATTGCCATCTTCACCTCTTGTTAAGCCCTAATATTGGCTCCATTCCCCTTAGTGGGGCATATTAGATTAGTAATGTTATTTTATTTATGTGACTTTTAGGCCATTAGTTATAATTTAGATTAGTAATGTTATTTTATTTATGGTCCGACTTTAGGCCATTAAACCTCAAGTCTCTATATATACCAAGGAGACATTTTCATTTGAATCATCTTGGACTTGAACATTTAAGTGGGGTAAAGGTTTCCCCTCGAAGGCTATTATCACAATTATCTCTTTCAAGAGTTGAGTACTTTTCTTGAGGTTTTCTATATATATTGAAGTTTGGTTCTTAACATGGTGTCAGTACCGAGTCTTGGGTTTTATTTGCCATCTGAGAGACAGTGGAATTTTACATTCATAACTTTTTTCTACAACGTTTGAGAGCGACTTGGAGGATGTGTTGAAGACGGATCGAGAATGCGTAGGGTTCAAAATTAGGCTCCGGACCTTATACTTTTGAATCTGACGTACAGGTATGGTTACGGAATCATCCACGAAAATGAGTCATTGTCAGAATGTTTTGCTAAAATATTTACATAGCGTTTCAGACCTTGAACTCCAGAGTCCATTTACAAAATTTATTATTGTATCTTTGGTAAAAAGTTTAGTTTTTGGGTCATTTTATATTTGTAGATACACCTTGTTTAGGATAGGGTATCTGACTAGCCTATTGACTAGTCTCAGAAGGTGTTCCAAGTAAAACAATCATAACTTCTTCCTAAATTATCCAAATTGAGTGGGATTTGGTTGCATTGGATGGGTGGCGATCGGTATTATTTTGGAGTGCGAGTTTCGGTGTATATCAATTATTTTTCGCGAGGGGCACACTACAAGTGAGATCTCCTAGAAAAACCGTCGGCAAGTTATTGGGGATTTATCGTAAATTCCACTTGGGACATCTAATTTTGGTCGGACCTATGGCATTGCAAAGAATAAATGTCGAGAGAAATACATAAGAGAAACATTCATGCCTAGAAGGGCCAAAATTGTAGATACAATAGAAACAATATTGTCTATGAACCACCTCAAAATAAAGGTTCAAAGTGATACTTGGCCAACATGCCACCCAAAGGGAACTTCTACACCAAATGACCTCCGAGGAAAATCCTACTTGGACTCTTGATGAAGGCAAGAAATGCGTAGGGACATAAATGAACTACAAAGAAGATGGATTCAATGGAAGCTAAGTTGAATCTTAAGATGGACCCGATTGGAAGCTAAGTTGGAAACTAAGATAGATGGTTTAAATGGGAAGTCATGGGCATTGAAAATTTCATAGAAGATACCTAGAAGTGAAAATGCATCCATGAAATTCATGATGTGGACACAAAATCAAGAATGGAGAAACTTCAACTTTTGTTTGAAGACCAACCATGTTCTAAGATTGACATGAGAAGTTTGATGAGGACAGTCCACATGGATACTTCATATGGAGCAATTATTTGATCTCATAATGTGCCACACATACACAAAAGGTCAAAATTGCTTCTTTATATTTAGAACCCTAATCAATTTGTTTAGTATTGATGGCTTTGTTCTCTCCAATCACTTGTCGTCACTTGGACAATTTTTAGGAAAGAAATGATATCACACTATGAGGATACAAGGCAATACCTTCTTCCTTGATGATAAATATCAAACAAAGGTTGGATTCTAGAGCACATTGAGAACTTCAAAGATTGAATATAAAGGTAACCAATATTCAGATGAGCATGATTGATGTATTCATAGAACTTTAAGGGATAACATTCAACATAGGGTTCACCTTTGGGAACCCAAATCATTAGAGAATGCATTTAAGGTGGCAAAGAAATGTTGAAAGTAAAAATATGTTGCATGGCTACTAGAAGGACCTATCTGGCATCTATAGAGAGAGTGGCAGCCTTCTCCTAAAACACCTCAACCTACAAGGGTTGGCATTTCAGCTAATTGGAGGAAAGAAGAAACAAAAGGTTTATGCTTTAGTTGCGGCCGACAAATGCAGTGGGGACATAAGTGTGGTGAGAAGGGGTATTCTACATAATTTGTGAAGAGGAATAAGAACAGAAACGAACCATCTCAAGATATATGAAAGCGTGAAGCCATTTCATCTAAATGGTTGACTCCAGATATGGAGTGCAGTACATTGGGCTGGAATTATGCCTCCTCAAACCCTCAAGATCGAAGGGATACATCAAAAGAAAAAGGAGTAATAGTCCTAATTGATTAGGTACTCATAATTTGTTCTATGATTCTTTAAAAGATCTCCAATTGCTTTGTATATCCATTTTGAGTTTCAAGTAATGATTTAGAGATGGAGGAACTATCAATTGCTCCGGAAAATCTGGAAATAGGGTAATCTTACTATGGAATATGTAATGAATAGTCAAAATATTGCTATACCATGGGTGGTGCAAGATGTTGTACTAGGAGTCAATGGTTACAATCATTAGGAACAATGGCTTTTAATTTTCAAGAACTTTTCATGAAATTTTATTGGAAAGAAAAGTGGAGTTGAGAGGTATCAAGGGAAGCCAGGTAAAGGTGATAAGATCTAGCGGCATGACAAAATTATTGAAAAGGGCATCAAGGCATTATTGCCAACTATGCTCACTAGATTGTTCAAACATCTAAGACATCTATTCTCAAGATCTTTCAAAGAAGAATCATTGATAAGCATTCCCAAAGTATTTGAAGATATTCAGAAGGTCTCCCACCCACTCGAAATCATGATCCATGAAATTCACACCTAATTCTGGGAGTGTTCCTCCTAACATCAGACTGGTACCCTTATGCCAGGAAGAGTGAAATTGAGCGCATAATTGAAGAAATATTAGAGGCTGTCATTATTAGACTTCTTGAGAAGTTCTTACTACACACCGATGGTAATGGTATTCAGAAAGATAACTCATAGCATATGTGTCCAGATTATAAAACTCCCTTGAGTCACTATTAAAAGATAAGAAGTTTCGTTCTGTGATTGATGGGTTGATGAATGAACTACATGGAGCAATCCTTCTAAATTGGATCTTCGTTAGAGGTATCATGGGAGTGAGAATGAAAGAAGAAGATATCCCAAAACATTAAACTCATAGAAGGCCATTATGAATTTTTGGTCATGCCTTTTGGCCTTACAAATGCACCTTCCATTCCAAGGGTTGATGAGTCCCATTTCAAAGCCCTTCCTTAGAAAATTTGTGTTAGTATTTTTTTGATGATATACTAATCTATAGCAAATCTTGGGGAGGATCATGTGCAACATGTTGACAAGAGTGCTACAACTACTAAAGGAGCAACAACTATAACAACCATCCAAATGTTTCTTTGCAGGAGCCAAAGAGAGGTAGAGTATTTGGGTCATATTGTATCTCCTTGAAGGTGTCAAGGTATACCCTAACAAGATTCAGGCCATGATGAATTTGGATGATTCCCAAACATTAAAAAATCTTAGAGGATTTTTGGGTTTGATGAGTTACCATAAAGTTTGTTCGGAACTATGGAAGAATACTTGGCACCTTTAATACTTGCTTAACTAAGAAGGATGCATTTTCATGGACTCCAAAGGCAACTAAATCTTCTGAACAAATTAAAGAATTGATGTGTACATCTCTGTCTTGACCCCACTCCAGACTTCACAAAACGCTTTATTATGGAATGTGATGCCACGGGAAATGGAAGATAGTCTTTGTCCTAATGCAAGAAGGAGGCCCCGAAGCTTTTGAAAAGTCGACCACTAGGAAGGGACTTACACAAACCCATTTTATGAGAAGGAAATGATGGCAATACTACATGCATTGAAAAATGGTGTCCTTACCAAATAGGTAAGCACTTCAAGGTCAAAAGCTTGGATCATGATAGTCTTAAATACTTCTTGGAACAAGACAATCTTGAGGAAGACTATGAAAATGGGTAACCAAGATATTGGACTATGATTTTGAAATCATCTATATAAAAAGGGGAAGAAAAATGTTGTGTGATGCACTCTCAAGAAAGGATGAAAGATGTTGGTGCTTTCTTTGTGCTATCTCGATCATCAACCAGGTGTGGATAATAGAAGCAATGGATGAATGGAAAAATGGCGAAAAAGTGTGGACTCTCTCATTCAAAAGGTTGTAGAGGGATTCCAGTGCATGGATACATTTACATGGAAAAAATGATCACTATGGTACAAAGATGGCTTATATTTATATAAGAACTCCCAACTCAAACAAAGGTACTTCTCGGGTGCACACCTCTCCGATTGGGAGGGCATAGGATTTTGAAAACCACCATGGGAGTCAAGAAGGTTTTCTTTGGGATGGCCTTAAAACTAATGTTCAAAAGGTTTGTGAGAATGTGTGGTTTGCCAACAAAAATAAAAGGTGGAAACAATTAAGACCCCGGTCTTTTGTATTATCCATCCCAAGTCACGTTGGGAGAGGTTTCATGGATTTCATCAGAGGGTTACCAAAGTCTGAGGAAAGAGTGTCATAATGGTGATTGTTGATAGACTAACCAAGTATGCACACTTTTTGTGCACTCTCTCATCCCTTCAAAGCTAGTACAGTTCCACCACATTCATGGAGGCAGGTTCAAAAGCTACATGGCAACCCAAGATTATTATGAAAGTGACAAAGATCCCATATTCCTTTGGACATTTTGAATGAGAATTATTTACCTAACTTGTTTGGGTACTCAATTGGCTCATAGCTCGTCCCATCATCCTCAATCTGATGGGAAAGCTGAGATAGTGAACAAATGTCACGGAAGGATACCTTCCATTGTTTTTGTCTCGATAAACAAACTTCAATAGTTCAAATGGTTACCCTTGGCGGGAATGGTGGTATAACACTTCCTTTCACCTTGCAACAAAATGAAGAGCACCATTTATGGCACTTTATGGATACCACCCTCCTTCCATCACTTCTTCTCTAAAAAGAAAAATCTAAAGTTCAAGCGATTGGAAGATCACATCCCGAATCAACAACAAATTCTCCAAATCTTAAGGACAACATGACCATGGCGCAATTGCATGAAACAACAAGCAGAGATCAACATCGTAGTGAAGAAGTTTTGAAGTGATTAGACATTTTAAGACTACAACCATACAAAGCGATGTCCCTCAAAATGAAGCCAATAAGGATAATAAATTATCACCAAAGTACTATGAAAGCCCTTATATAGGTGTTGCAAAGATTGTGCCATAGCCTGGGAATTGGAGTTGCCTACATTTTCATGAGTACACACAGTTTTTCCATGTTTCATGCTTAAAGAAAGGGTTATAGGCGACAAGATCAGTTCAAACTATATTGCAGGCAGCGAGGAAGGAAAAATCATTAGACTGGAAGCCATCGACACAAGGGTATGGCGGGAATAGATCCATTCGGTATCTCATTAAATGGAAGCTACCGGCTGAAGATTCCCACTTGGGAAGATGGAACAGTCTTTTATACAGAAGCATCGAGTTACTCAAGCGTTGTGGACAGCCGTCTCAGGATGGGCATGTTAAAGCCCTAATATTGGCTCATTACCACTTAATTGGGGCATATTAAGGTGGTAATGTTATTTTATTTATGTCGACTTTAGGCCATTAGTTGTAATTTAAGATAATGAAAATGTTATTTTATTTGTCGGCTTTAGGCCATTAAACCTCAAGTCTCCTATATATACCAAGGAGACATTTCATTTTGAATCATCTTGGACTTGAACATTTAAGTGGGGTAAAAGGAGGTTGCCCCTCGAAGGCTTATTATCTGAAATTATCTCATAACTTTTAAACATTTAAGTGGGGTAAAAGGAGGTTGCCCCCTCGAAGAGGCTTATTATCTGAAATTATCTCTTTTTCAAGGCGTTGAGTACTTTTCTTGAGGTTTTTCTATGCTATATTGAAGTTTGGTTCTTAACATTCATATACCTCTTTGTTCTGGATTTCACATTGTAAAAAAGGGATGCCTGCTTCATTACATAAAGTTTAAGAAATTTGTTATCAAAGGTTGACATATCCACAAACTATGCTAACTGGATGCATAGAATGAAAACGTCTTGTATGTTATTGCCATCTTCACCTCTAGAGCAGAGATAGGTTCTAAAATTTATTTTGGGACTCTAAAGTGGAATGGCAGTCACTAAGATCTCTTCTTAAACATAAAACACCATGTCCATGACACAATGAAAATAATGGTAATTCTCTTTGTCATGTGAGACACAATGAAACATGTCACAAGACTTTCAAAGTTGCATATATCATGTCACAAGATTTTGGAAGTTGCATCATTAAGAGAGTTGAAATTATCATTAAGTGTATACAAAAATTACATTCACAGATATATACAAGCCATATAAATAGCCTTGTGTATATTATCAACTATATAATGTACATCTAACTGTCTTTTAAAATTATTACATGACATCATGAATTTCTTTTAGTCTTCTTTTTTGCTTTCCAGTGCTTAAGCAAATCATCCATGTACATGTCTTCGTTTACTGGGTGCTCTTCAGCAGATGATGTTGTTTCAATCCTTTCACGCTGAGTACGTCTGGTCTCATACCCATGACGTGGATGCTGCTGTGAGGGGCCATCACCTAAAAAAATAAAAATTATTGAATTTATATGGCCAATTTGTAAATATCATTGAAGTAGTTCATTAATATTAAAAAAAAACTTTGCAATGTAATTATTTACCTGGTCCTCTAGTCAGCACCGTTGGAATGGTTTCCGACCTATTCACTTGATCTTCAGGTCGAGGATGATCATCTATGACATTCTCTTCCATTGAAACGTCAAAATTTATAAGTACAAAATTACTAAGTATATGATTAATATATAGACACTTTACCGTCGTGGGCCTCATTCACAGGAACATCTTGGGGTTGCACCTCACTGGGATGGGGTTGCTGGGGAGCACGATGATATTTTGGTTGTGTTTCACTATCAATGCTCTGTTGTTCAGTACTAATAGTAGGGTTGATAGTGTTTCTCCCGTGATTAAAACAAAGTAAGACATTAAATTATGGACGATATCAAACATTTACATATTTTATCAGTAACGAAAGGTTAATGTGGACTGATTTTTATTTACCTTATCTAGAAAATTGGATTTTGGGGTCTTCCCCATGCTTTTCCTTCAATCAACCACAGATTTATAACCATACTTGTAACCAAGTTGGAGGTCTTCCTCCGTGGTTCCAGTTCCAAAGTAGTCACCCTACATTGCATAAGGGTATGGTTTTTTAATGTTTATGGTTGCAATTACCTTAAAGTTGTAAGGTGATACAATTAATATTCTTAAGATGTTTGGGTACTTACGATTTGTGACTGTAACCTCAAGTAGCCGCCTGGGCCTAGCTTGTGTTGTCCATGTTTGGCAATCCTTGCTTTGGTTTCCTTCGAAGTGTTAGGCAACCTATCATCAAAATTTTCAAGTATGTTATATATAACCACACTTTTATTTATATCTAAAGAAACATAAAGCTAGTATTGAATTCAAAAAATTTTAATTTACCTTGGTGTACCAGTTATTTGTTCTCCTAATTTTCTCAAAATATTCTCTTTTGCATCATCAATGATCACCTTCCACTCTCTCTGGAATTGAGGGAGGACGCTCATACCTAGGATTTCTTGCCAAGCTTCGTCTATAAACATCTCGGGTATATTTTAATATTCACCGGCTGCATATGTGACCACTTTTGTATTGAACGTGTCTACACCAAAGAGGCCTTCAAGATAATCCATAAGTTCCTTTTTGAGGTTGGAATTCTGGC
>SNQJ01S0284565.1:0-11036 GCA_010110895.2 Picea sitchensis | reverse complement strand
CATCATTGTACATATCATAGAGGAATGAATAAGTAGGCTTTGAGGAAATGTTGAGTAGCAACACCATGTCCATGACACAATGAAAAGACACAATGAAAATAATGGTAATGCTCTTTTTCATGTGAGACACAATGAAAAGAAGGGTAATGCTATGAAAAAATATTATAAAATGATTGACATGGCCATTTCCAACCCCTCATGTTTAATCCTTAAAACTTATTATTGCATCTTCCTAAAAAATTATTTTTGCATATTGCACCAAGTTTAAAGTTTTCACATTGCTTGGAAAAAGATGCTTTCCACATGTCACATGTCACAAGACTTTCAAAGTTGCATATATCATGTCACAAAATTTTGGAAGTTGCATATTGCATATTCAAGTTCTATTTGTTGCCTAGACTCCACAGCCCAAGCACAAGGCACCGGTTCTTTCTTTCATTCTCATGTATTGAATCAAGGAATATTGAATCAATATATACCAAGTCTTATAAGAGAAGCTGAAATTATCATTAAGTGTATAACAAAATTACATTCACAGATATATGCAAGCCATAGAAATAGCCTTGTGTATATTATCATATGTAAAAGTACCCATAATGTCAATGCATTATATGCATCATTACATGTTTAGCTATATAATGTACATCTAACTATCTTATAAAATTATTACATGACATCATGAATTTCTTTTAGTCTTCGTTTGTGCTTTCCAGTTCTTAAGCAATTCATCCATCTCCATGTCTTTGTTTACTGGGTGCTCTTCAGCAATTGATGTTGTTTCATTCCTTTCACATCGAGTACGTATGGTCTCTTACCCATGGCATGGATTCTGCTGTGAGGGGCCATCACCTAAAAGGATAAAAAATATTAAATTTATATGGCCAATTTTTAAATATCATTGAAGTGGTTCATTAATATTAAAAAAAAAACTCAGCAATGTAATTATTTACCTGGTCCTCTAGTTGGCCCCGTTAGAATGGCTTTCGGCCTATTCACCTGATCTTTAGGTCGAGGAGGATCATCTATGACATTATCTGCCATTGAAACGTCAAAATTTATAAGTACAAAATTATTAAGTATATGATTAATATATATACATTTTATCATCATGGGCCTCAGTCACAAGAACATATTGGGGATGCACCTCACTGGGATGGGGCTATTGGGGAGAACCATGATCTTATGGATGTGATGCACTATCAACGCTTTGTTGTCCAGTACTAATAGTTTCGTTGATAGTGTTGTTCCCTTGACTAAAACAAAGTAAGACATTAAATTATGGACAATATCAAACATTTATGTATTTTATAAGTAACGAAAGGTTAATGTGGACTGATTTTTATTTACCTTATCCTGTAAATTGGATCTTGGGGTCTGCCCCATGCTTTTTATATGATCAACCACGACTTTATAACCATACTTGTAACCAAGTTGGAGGTCTTCCTCCCTGGTTTCAATTCCGAAGTCCTCACCCTACATTGCATAAGGGTATGGTTTTTTAATACTTTTGGTTGCAATTACCTTAAAGTTGTAAGGTGATACAAATAATATTTTTAATATGTTTAGGTACTTATGATTCGTGATTGTAACCTCGAGTAGACTACCTGGCCTAGCTTGTGTTGGCCATGTTTGGTAATACTTTCTTTGGTTTCCTTTGAAGTGTCAGGCAACCTATCATCAAAATTTTCAAGTATGTTATATATAACCACACTTTTATTTAGATCTAAAGAAAAATAAAGTTGGTATTGAATTCAAAAAATTATAATTTACCTTGGTGTACCAGTTATTTGTTCTCCTAATTTTTTCAAAATCTTCTCTTTTGCATCATCAATGATTGCCTTCCACTCCCTCTATGGAATTGAGGGAGGACGCTCATACCTAGTATTTCCTTCCAAGCTTCTACTATAAACATCCCGCATATATTTTAAATATTCACCCACTGCAGATGTGACAACTTTTTTATTGAATGTGTCTACACCAAAGAGGCCTTCAAGATAATTCATAAGATCCTTTTTGAGGTTGGAATTCTGGCAATTCCACCTCATGCGTAAGGTTTCCCCAAAAATAGACAAGGTCTTGCTCTCTAGGTGCTTATAAAAAAGGTCGTTTCCTACACACAAAAAGATATGATCATTAATTTAAAATTAATAATCTAGATGATTTATGTATGAGGACAACATTAAACGATTAAAATATGAAGTAAAATTACCTGGGAGTCTTGATTGTTTTAATGGAATTCCATTATTGTAGACCAAAAATGTGCACGGAAGGGTCCCCATGCTTGTCACACGTCTAGCTCCAGGAAATGAAACCATCTCAACCACATCACTATGATCCTCATCTCTGCCACCATCTCTAGACTCTGATTGAGGCGTGGATGCTTGGTGGTGCATGTCATGGCTCCTATCTAAATTAGGCGTGGAAGATGGAGAAGTAAATAGTGCTCTAGCATCTATATGATCTCCCGCATTAGGACTCTGTAGCGTCTCTGTAGTGCCACTACTACCAACACTGGGTTGAACAGGCTCCAAAAATTCCTTTATAAAAAAGGAAATGTTTTTTCGTGAGATAATGTAAAAGTTAAAGAACAAAGTATCATAATTGAACATATGAGTGCATTAAAAAAAAACACTTTAAATTATGGTTATTACCTTATATGTGTTAAGTTGTGACATAAGGATCTTGATCTTTGCTTTGACGTCGGGAGTTTTTTCTGGATGATCTAACAAGCTAACAAGTTCCTTGTTAGCTTTAATGATCTTTTTAAATAAGAGCATCAGATCAACACATGAATAAAACCCCTCCTCATCGGTGGAATCATGATCCACATGGCTTGCGGACTACATATAATTTCAACAAAAACAATGTTATTTCAATAAAATTATATAAGAAAATAATAAAAAAAACGTAAAATGAAAGTGGAAATTGATAATCATTTACATGTTCTACAGATGGCCCTTTTCCACGATCATCCTGCCACATTATAATATAATTAGAACCCCCAAATATTTACAAAAATTATTAATGATAACAAAAAAACAATGTTAAATATAATATTTACAACAATGTTAAAGATAATAAAAAAATATAATGCAATAAGTAGAGGTTTCTTAAAGAGGTGTTTCATTAGAACCTGCACACTATTAGTCAATGTTTCTATTCGATTCAAATGGTAATCCACTAATAACTCTTCCTACGGAGCTATATTTTTTATTGTGTACAAGAGTACCCAATTCTCTTCACATCCCTCATATATGCAATTCGATTGTTTGTTTGTTGTCCCGGGTCGTGTGTTGTTTATAAACCCTACAATATTGTCAGAAGCTTTAGGCCTTCCATCAATATATATAGTTGCTCCCTTATTTTTATCCTTATTTATTAGTTGTATATAATTTGCGGCGAGTGCATATCTCTACATACTTTTCATGTACCGTACCAACCGCATCCAATCGTTATAATTGTAACACGGTCCGACATAGTCTATCAATTCAGTTACTGTATTGTAGTTTACAATTATTCCATCCATGGAAAATAGCCCCAAGCCATGCGGGGAGAATGGTGCAATGCGATATGTCCTATTGTTGACAATGGAGTCAACATCTATATGAGGTAGTTCCTTAGGTACCCATTGTTTCACCAGATGCTTATACATGAGTGGAACATCTATGTCTCCTATGCTCTCATCATCATAAGAGAATGATCCTCCTTCGGAAAGAAAAACTTTCATGCGTCTACAAAATTTTATTATGACTTTTTCACCTCTAGTCCTTGTTTTCTTATCATATCTACTATATGCATTCGCATTTCCGGCCTCTATTCATTCTAAGATTTTCTTACTCGACGAAGAAATATCTGACAGGTACCTGTTTGGTTGTACCTTCAGTTGCATGTGCACATGTTGTTAGTTAGTAATCCATCATCATATTTAGAGTTCTAAATAAAAAATTTATATCTTTAGTTTTGGATGCACAATTAGACTAGGGTGCAATTACCAATATTAGTGGTCAACCACATAATTTAATGTGATACCCCTCTTGATTTTGGACATATTAAGGACATATTAATGTGATAACACTAAGGACATGATAAATTTATCATATGGATCTAAGAAAAAAAATAGTAGTAAGGTTGTTGTTTGTTGGATTTGTGAAAATTAGAATTATTATAAGAAATGTCCATTGAAGATGAGGGTCAATGCTATGGAGTAAGAAATCCAACCATCAGTTGGTGTGTTGCAAATCTTGGGTGATTTAGTTGGAAATATGTCTAAGGCAAGCCAAGAGTAGAACTATACAAATATTACTTTTGTTTGATACAAGAGTAGAACTATACAAATATTAGTTTTGTTCAAGCCAAGATTAGAACTATACAAATATTAGTTTTGTTCAATCCAAGTTGAATAATAAGTTAGTTATGGAGATAATAATAAGATAAGAATAAAATTCTCCATTGACCTTGTGTAAAAAATTCCATTTGTTGTTTATTGCACTAAGTGTAAAGAACAATGTTGGCGAATTATAAGATGTAAGTTAGGTATGAGCTATTTGTAACCTCTTTATTACCTTTTATTTTAATTGTATCCATATTTTGTATTGATAAAATGAGGAATTAACCCAAAACTGATTCCATTAGACACAAAATCAATCCTAAGGCCAACAAAGGAGAAAAAAAAACACACGCTAATTAATCTAGGAGTCAAGCATGCAAACAAACCTTCTCACAAAGAAGCGCTAGTTGGTGATGGAATCCAACATCACAACATCGACGCACGAAGGGGCTAAGTTTCAACGGGTGGGAAAGTTACGTTGAAAACCTACTTAATGAACTAATTCCCTAGTGCAAGTTACCTCACCGAGCAGTGGGAAACCCTCCAAGGAGTCTGAGTGAGTCTAGCCAATGTCTATCCTAGGTACAACACCACCTTCCCTGTGTTGTCACCTTGTGTAGGAACTCTAAAATATTATGGCCTCTATGGTACCACTTACTATACCAAAGAAGAGGGGGGATAGTCGACAGTCGACACCAAGACCAACAAAGCAGGGTTGATTAATTTGAGGGCCCCAATGTGACCTCGTGATTGACCCTTGTGTTAGAAGGGCTTCCCAAAGTCAGTGATATAGAAACTAGATTTCACTCCCTAACTCAAGGATTTATGTTTGTTTATCATCTTTGGAAAGTTATTATCACAATCCTATTCCAAATCTCTACACCTAAGCTAAGATGGGTTTGAAGAGCCCTAGAAAAGTTGCTAGATAAATTTTAATTAGCGATTGATTTTAGGCTGTTGTTACTCAAAGGAGTGGTCGTGAAACTGATGGCGTTTTGACTCAACTCTTTAAACCATGCAAGAGGAAAATGAAATGCAAGAAATTCAACTTCAATGAAAACTATCTATGGGAAGGATCAAGAGGTTTTAAGAATAGAAATAATTTCTTGATAGATTACCATGTGTGTTGTACTGCAAAATGACCCGATTTTTAAAAATACCATGCAAATGTCATAGTTCACTTAGTACACCTATACATAATTGAATCAAATGTCATCATTTCTAACATAGTAAAATTTTATGATTATAGAGACCACCATACACATCTTGAATACTCATAAGGACTCCTTGATCTCTTCTCTTCTCTACCTCCCTACTTTGTTCCCCCACTTTAAATTTCATTTTAATCCTAAGCAATTAAGCAGGAGATCAAGGGTATGTTTGATGATGTTTACCTGATGTTCAAGGTTTGCCACAATTTGGGCTAGCATGTTGTTAGCTTTTTGTTAGTTAAAAATAAGTAGAGTGTGGTCATTTTTGAACCTTCTACTTCATTTGTACTTTTCCAACAATTTGGCTCTCGTAATCTCAATTGAGAGAGACTTAGAATTTTGTTGTTTCCTTGCATGTTGATAACATGATTAATGTTACATGCCACAACATCAATGGTTGAAATTTGAAAGTGAGAGGTCCTCTGCCAACATAGCAAAGAATGATCAAATAAATCATCATCGATTCCATTTAATTCACCCTTACTATATTTGCATGCAATCATTTGATTAATATTTTCTAACGTTTGATGAGGACAATTTCGGGAGCATAATTTCTTGATTATATAATTTTGGGAGTATATTTAGTAAATTATTATTTACTTGGTGTAAGGTTTGGTAGAGACTGATTCAGATGTGAATCATGGATAGTGTTTTTGTGGTGAACTGCAGAAAATCTGTCCTTTGGCCATATTGAATTTGAAAATTAGTAAGTTTCATGGTTTGTTGGCTGTAATTTTTGGTATTAATGGTAAATCTGAAATACTGAGATATGGGATGCCATCAATCAATAAATATTACTTGCATAAAATTTTAAAGGTTGATTGTGGTAAGAAAACTTTATGTCTCACTATCCTCATTTGCTAGAAGAGAATTTGGGGTTATTTCATTGGTCTATGCTTTTAATTTTCATCATTTCTTGAGAGATAGATAACTATCACCAAAATTCTGTATTTTTTCTCATATGGAATCCTTAAAGATGGGGGTTTCCAATCTGTTGATGGTTCTTTCTCCCAATTGTTCTTATTCCTTTCAAAGTTGTGAAATGTGGGAATCAAGACAAAATAACCATCAGTCCTATTTCTTTGCAGTATTACAATCTAGCATAGATAATCTTTTATGTCACTCTTTCTTCAACACAGTTTTGTACAAAGCCTCAATTTTTTATCAACAGATCAAAGTTTTTTTTTTTTTTTCTAATGACTACATTTCCAACTGGTGTGGCAACATTTGGACAATAAAGAAGAGTCAAAATGTTTTCTGGGGCAGACATTCGTATTCCTGCTGGTGTGGCAACATTTGGGCAACACATGAGATTCAAAAACGTTTATTTTAACATATATTCTAAAGTCATATGCATGGCATTGTTTGGGAAACAATGGCAACGCAAAAACGTTTTTTTTTAATTAATGCAAAACTTAGTGCATGCTATCCACCATTTTTTCTAAAACAAAAAGTGAAGTTTTTAGGAGATGGCGATATATAATTGAAATTTCCCCCTTGTGGTGAACATTTGCAAGAAGAAAAGGACCTTGGGGAGATCCCAGAAGTAGATTGGAAGTAATGTCAGACCATCAGTATCTTTGGATGCCCATAACATAAGCAGGTTTACAAATTTGGGTCCATTGAACTGGTTGATTATGAAGATGAAGCATACATGCATGCTCAAGGGAGCGAGATCTACATTGGACATAGAGCAGAAGAAATCTATAAGGATGCCTCAATGTCTCCCAAGAAAATGTCATGCAACCATGCTAGAACAATGATTTAAGATTGGAATGATTTATAGGTTTAAACAAGGTTTAGTCAATCTTCCTTTAGCTAATAATGAGACTTGCATTGTGGAACTATTTGGCACATGTGGACTTATCTAATTCTCCCATGACTTGAGGAGAAAGTTGGCATGATTTGAGTAGGGTTGTTACACCTTGAGAACCTCATCCATGACAATTTTGGAGCTGATTTGAAGGGTTCATCCACTCTTGAGGGGTCTTACTGATTATTTATAGAGATTTTTCACCTTGGATATCTATGTGTCTACCTTGGAAGATACCTAAAAGACTTTACTTGCATACTTTGAGGAGTTTGTTGAGGATATACCCCTTTGGAGGCCTTTGGATGCTAGACATTACACCTTGGATTCACCTTCTTCCTTCATTAAGGGAGATGTTACACTCTCTTGGGGCCTTTTCACTTGGATCTTTGTACATATGGTTTGACCACCTCATTTTTATTGTATTTTTTTACTAGGTAGTTGGAGGAAGTAATATTTTATCCCTCCCTAGGATAGATACAAGGATCTCACATGAGACATTGCTATAGGCTATATATAAGGATCTCACATGAGACATTGCTATTTTATTGTAAATGAAGCTGAGAGAGTCTTCTAGTTTCTATTTGAGAGAGTCTTCCAGCAATTTTAAGAGGGGAAAGAAAGGATTTTCATCACTATAAAAGAACATTTTGTGGAGTGGGGGTTGATTTCCATTTATGGTTTTTCGATTCCTAGGTATGTCTTAAATTTCCAACATGTAATTAGTTTATGTTTATAGGATCTACACAAGATTTTGTTGTGTACATAGTGTGTCTCTTGTTGCTGATTTTTCCCTAGAGATTGAACGATTTTCTAGGTCTGATTATTTTTACAAGCATTCTTTATTGTTGAATTGATTTTGTCTTTTTTCCCCAGGTTTGATAAATCGCCCCTTTCAGTGTATATCACTTTGTTCAAGCCTCAATAGAGGAGTTACAATGCAGTCACACAAAGGCAGTGGGAGAATTTTATGGTTCAGAGGAATATAATCAATCCTAGAGGTCCCCTGAAGCTGTCTAGAGTCTAGGAGAGGGTAATAATTGGTAACTAGTGAAGGAGGAAAGAGTGGTAAGGACTCAAGAGTTGAAAGCTGGAAGGAAGGGAAAGAAATGCATCAAGCTACTAAAAGGAAAGCCTCAATTGGTCCTTGGGTTGGATATCACAATGGAGTAGGTTGTGGGAATGATAAGTAGAACCCTAATGGGTCATTTATATGGAAGGGAAGGATGGGAAGGAGGTGCATTAAGTTGCTAAAAGGAAAACCTCAATTGGTCCTTGGATTGGATGTCACAATGGAGTAGGTTGTGGGAATGATAAGTAGAACCCTAATAAGTCGTTCCTATGGAAGGTTCATATTGAAGAAAAACCTATTCGGTCGGATAGAGAGATATTGGACCCAAATGTTAGGATACTCACATGGTTTCCACACATTAGTAAAAGGTTAGTTAGTTTTCAATTGTCAATTCAAAGTGGACACCATTCTAGTTTTATTGTTGAAATGGTGTTGTGGTACAACCTCAATGATATTGAAAAAATGGATGTCAAAACTTGATCCAAGAATGGAAAGGGTTATCAAACACTACATCTTGGTTAAAATGCCCATATTGGCATTGGAACTATGGTTTTTCAAAACCTTGAAGACCATAGGCGACATGGTTGAGTAGTTCAAAACATCCCATATGTGCATTGTAGCCAAAATTTTAGTTGAGTTGGATGTCAAGGAATGGTCGGTGAAGGAGATTGAGATCATGGTGGGGACTTGTATCTACATTCAAGAATTGGAAGACAAGAAGGAAGACAAAGAAGCTATGCAGATTGAAATTGATGCTGGATGAATAGCACGAAACGCAAGAAACGATGAACTTGACATTGGATCTCACATGAGACATTGCTATTTTAAAATTTTTGGATAACACTTAGGGTACTCACCATTCTTGTTGCCCTCGCGTGTGCCCTCATGTGCTCCCCTTTCTCCTCCCAGACTTGCCCTCCTATGCCCTTGTGTGCTTCCCTTTCTTCTGGAAGACTCACCCTCATGTGCCCTCTCGTGCTCCTGCTCTCCTCGTAGACTATCGTTTCTCCTCTCCTCACAGACTAACCTTTCTCCTCGTAGAGGTCATGTGCACACTCTATTCATGCGAGGTATGGATCAGTGCATAGTACAGGATGCGGCCGGGGTATGGATTGGGGATATGCATACACAAATGGGAGGGATTCATTTTTGTTAAAAGGGTTTTGGTTTTGTTTTTTATTTATTTCTTAATTAAATATTTATAATATATAAATTATATATAATATATATATATATATATATATATTATAGTGGGTCTAATGGTTAAGAACATGTGTTTTCTCCTAAGAGGTCACAAGTTAAAATCTAGAGGTGGATAGGGTATGTATACCTCTGGCATAGACTTTACGAATCAAATCACTAGGCGGAGGGGATCCCTTGTCCCACAAACAAGGGAGTCTCATACAACAATTTGGTGTTTATCTTATTATTAGAGATAAATTTGAATAGGGATTTTGTTTATCTTGTTGATATTGACATTCTTTTGTATGTGGTGGTCAATGACAATGGTTAGTGCGACCTAGAAGGCATATTGAAAACATTATGGGTTAACACCCAAATTTCTGTTGTTACCACTTATTAGTAATAGGTTTGTGTGCAAAGTGACCAAACACTCTTATAATAATCAGAGCAGGTTAGCAATTTTTGATTTGTTGTGTGGAGGAGCCATCCGTCTATCTCACCAGGAGATGTCCATCAATCTGCTATGTGGAGAAGTCGTCTTTCGAACTCTGATTCGTTGTGCATGGAGGAGGTTGCATCTTCAAGTTGTTGAAGAGTTTTGAAGGGGGTTCACTGCATTGAAGGATCGTTGTTACTATTAATTTGCTAGAGAATTTGATGTTCGCCAGAATTGCACGAGAGAACAAGTCGCCTCTGCGGATTTTATTATTGAATCGTTGCCACCGTTCACAAGGAATTTCTTGCAAATTGTCACATATTTTGACTGCCATAGCTTAAGGGAGGGTGCATATCATTGTTGCTACAGCCAATAGACCCAGACAACTATTGTCAAGAATAATTCAGTGTATTCTATGGTGGTCATGTTCTAGCCAGATCGCAGAAGATTTGTTGTACCAGATTGCAGGAGATTCGCTATCACGAAAGAGGAATAGGAGCCTGTCGTGATCTGTTGTGATATAAACTTTAGCCAACAATTGGTTCTTTTATCACTCCAGGAGTCTTTATAGGTTTTGATCGAAATATCTTGGTAACTTAATCAAGAACTTAATCAATAACTCAAGAACTCATATAAATTGTAACTATTAATTCCAACCCCTTAACTTTATTACACCCATCACCCCTAACACTTAACCTTTATAACCTAGAATTAATATAAACCTTAACCACTGAGAATTATAACCTCTAAGTCCCCTATAACCTAATTACATATATAACCTTAAGTTTCATGGTTATCACCTTAATCTATCCTACAAATAACTCATATAAACTGTAACTCATAATTCCTAACACTAGTAAATTATAACCTCTAACCCCTCACCAATATAACTCCTTAACCTTAACACATATTCATTATAACCCCTAAAACATAACCATATAAATCCTTACACCTAATCCTCATATTATAACCCCAATAACACTAATCCACTAAGCAAT
>SNQJ01S0284563.1:0-11036 GCA_010110895.2 Picea sitchensis | reverse complement strand
GTAGGGTATCAAATGGTCTTTTATGGAATCCACTATGATACTCATGGCATTGATGTCAACATCTTTGAACTTCTCCGTAGCTGCAATGTTTTGCGGTTCCTTCTCTTCTCCTTCTTTAAACTCTGGCTTCACGATCTTTCCTTTCACAATATCCAACACTTTATTCTTAGCAAGGATGAAGTCAATGCTTGTCTTCCATGCTCTGAAGTTAGAGGCTCCATCTAGCTTGTTCTCAGATTTCATAGAGTTCGTCATGGCTTGCTTGACTTTGTCAAACCCTAGATTTGACCAGAAATCCAAACTTCATGTCTTGGCCTTCTGAGAGTACCAGGAGATGCACTGGGCTAGGGCGCACTAATCTGTCCGGAGATTAGGTCAATCTCGTCACTTAAGGTGCCTCGACAAGAGGTTTAGGGTTTCTGCAACTGCTTATGCTAGTAACCCTAACTGCAGTGCTTTTGGAAACTGCTCCTGCTAGTAACCCTAGCGACAGTTCCTCAACGAGCTCAATATCTAGCCGCTGTGCTTCCTTCCAACGTTTTAGGTTGACTGAAGGGGTGTGGGCCCATAACCTGTTAGTATATAGGAGATGGTGTGCTCGTTTTACCATTGACGATACCTTCGTCACCCAACCATAGGCCAAAGCCTCCCTCCGAGCACCTTAACCTTGACTGAGAATTCCTCCAGAAGAAAACCCTAGGCTAGATAGCCAAACAAAGGGTAGAGCACCTCTCTCCAAGGATAGTGCAACACAAAATACTGATCAGATAGTCCCAAACCCTAGCCAAGAGATATTCAAGCCAATACTGAAAACTTGCTGCTGCTGCAGCTGCACCAACAACTCTCCTCCAAACCTGAGCACAAGACTACAACTGCAGTGCGCACCAAACTGCAGAACTACAATTCTGAGATGTTACAAATGAGAACTGGTGCCCTGTATTTATAGTGGTTCTGTCAGTTTTGTTGGGGCTGACTTCTCCTTCTGGATAAGTGTCTGTTCAGTATATTATTATTATTTTTGGCCGACTTCTTCTCTTGGAGGCTAATAACATAATATAAATTATCTTCTTGAGCCGACAAGGCTTCTAGGGTTATTAGCCAACTCATTAGGGTTTCTCTTGCTTCCCAGAGTCTTCTATTCTCATCAGGTTCACACGTGGAGGTAAATACCTCATGCAGCTACCATAATATTAACACAAACCTTATCTGATTTCGCCAGTTCACCTTTATCACCCATACCTATCACTTTCAACATGACATCTGCGAGTAGTGGTAGTGGCACCGGAGGTGCCTCCTCCTCGCAACCTTCTGCTTCATCAGTAATTGGTAGTATCTACAATCATCAAGTCCCTATTCAATCCACTACCAATCCGGCTAAAGTCAAAGAAATATGGACTTTTCCAATTCGAGGAAGATGCTACAACCACCCCATGGCACATATCCTCTCCCTTGAATCTTGCACCAGCCACTCACCCACTACCAAAATTCAAGGAGCATTTACCTAGGTTTTCGGGAAATAGTGCGTTACCACAAACAAATACTTGGTAGCATTTTCTACTGCTTATCATAACACATGGGCTAACGATAACGACACTTCCATGCGTCTATTTGTCAACTCTCTCGAAGGGAAAGCTACAATAGATTTTTTTGATCTTCCTCCCAAAATCCTTTCCACTTGGGAAGAATTGGTTTATTGGTTCAAGTCCACTTATGGACAATCCAAGAGTCCAACTGAGTAGTTAAGGGAATACAACAATATTGCCTATAAGGATGGTGAAACCATTAAGTCCTTTAACCTTCGCTTCACCAAGTTATATAATTGAATCCCTGAACTAATCCGTCCTCAAAATCAGGCTGCTTTCATGCATTATTATAATGCATTACCTTCTTCTTATTGTCATAGACTTGAAGAGAAGGCTATCGACAATCTTGGTTCTTCTCTTCATACTTGCCTAGAATATGAGGAGCAACTTGAAAGAATGGGTCTCCCTAAGGGAGACCTGGTCAAGCAAACAGACATGTTCGACCTCCTACAACTCGTGCAAGATATGAATAATAGGATGATATACTACGAGCGAAAAGGAAATGCCTCTTCCTCTTCCCCTAGGGCTTCTTCTTCTTCCTTAACACCTTTTAGGAGTACTAATGAAAACACTTTTCAGCCAAAGGCCATAATGTCTTGCAGTTGGTGTAACTTCTGTGAAGAAAATCATGAAGAAAGTACTTGCGAAGTTAAGAAAAATGCCAGAGATAAGATGTTTGGCAAAAGGCTTGATACCACAATCGCTGTTTTAGATTGGGTTGAACCAAAGGATGTTATGGTAATCAATACCAAGAATAAATCTTACACTGCCAAGGGAAAATATGACCTTCCCGTACTTATTCCACCCCAAGCTCATCTTCTCAAAGTGATGATACACAAGCTGTTAGAACTTCGGATAATCAAACAGTGTCTTCTCCTCTTCCCTCTTCTAAGTATAACATCCTTAATCAATTGGCTAATATCAAAGATGATGCTACCATTTTGGACATGGTTGCCGTCCCAGGACAACAAAATCATCTCAAAAACTTTATGGAAGGTAAAATTTCTACCATATCCAATCTGTTTGAAGAGTCAAAACAAGAGGATTCAATTGTAAATAAGATAGGTGTAAATAATTTTAGGAGCCCTGTAAAAAACCCCCATTTCTATATATTTGTAAAAATCATGGATAAAATAGCTCATTGTTGCCTAATTGATGGCGGGTCCGGTCCAAGTGTAATGTCTAAAATTATCATGGAAGAGCTTGGCTTATTATGCACTAATGAAAATTCTAGAAGCATGCTTTCTTATAACAGCTTGCGGAAATCAACTATAGGTGAAATCGAGGATGTAACCTTAGTTTTGTGCGCACATCCTGAGATAAGAACAACCCTCAACATCCAAGTAATTGATATGCTGGTGAGTAACTATTCAATTATTTTAGGAAGAGATTGACAAGCTTTAACTGGTGGATACCTTTCACTTGATGGAACACATTTATCCGTCCCTCAGAATGGAAAGATCATTATAGTCCTTAGGGAAGGAAGAATTTCAACGTATATAGAGAGCGTTCCCCAACCTAATGTAAACTATCTCAAAGAAGATTTGGGAGTGTACTCTATCTTTGCTGATGAGAGTGACACTATGCTTGAACCAATTGATTTAGATGATGGCATGTGGCACATGCATTTCGATGGCTCATGTTCAAACGAAGGTAATAGAGCTGAAATCATTCTATATTCTCCTATAGGTAAAATCCACAATTTTTCTTATAGGTTGGAATTTGCTTGCACAAACAATGTCACCGAGTTTGAGGCCTTATTGTTAGGCATCGGAAATGCATATAACCTTGGTTGTGGCCACCTTACAGTTTTTGGTCATTCTGAACTTGTTGTGAATTTTGTATGTAAGATTTATTCACCAAGCAATAAGTTGCTTAAACACTATACTCAAGCTGTTTGGATGCTCATTTCAAATCTGTTATCATTTAACATCACCCATGTTAAGAGGGAACTTAATTCAATGGCTGATAGGTTAGTTGTGTTTGCAACATCTCCTACCCAACAACTTTTACCTCAAAGACCTGATTGTACGTTCCAATCTCTATATCGTCCTCACATCCCTGATAACGTAGAATCATGGCAGGTTTTCCCAAGTGATGAAGACATTTGTGCTTTTATAAAAAATGAACCGTTTAATCCCAAAGAAATCATATCTATTGAAGATGACAAATTTCCTAAAGGCTTGACTCCTCTTGAAAGTTCATTTTCGTCAAGTGATGTAGGCAACAAAGAAACACATAAGGAAGATGAGTCAAAAATGAAAGTTGGTGATACCATTTCCTTGAACATTGGGACACCTGAATCTCCAAAGATCATTAAATTAGGTGCCCAATGTTCTGACGAAGAGAAAGCGAAATTCATAGAATTACTCTGTGAATTTCAAGATGTTTTTGCTTGGTCATACGACGATCTTCGTGGTTTTGATCCTGCTCTCATACAACATGCCATTCCTATCAAGGAAGGGGTAAAACCTATTAGGAAAAAACAAAGACCTATTAACCTTGTGCTCGAAGCCACTATTAGAAAAGAATTGAAAAAAGTGTTGAAAGCTAATATAATCTTTCCAGTTAAGTATTTCGAGTGGGTTTCAAATATGGTCCTTGTTCGGAAAACTACTGGCCAAATCAGATTATGTGTCGATTTCCGTGCATTGAATAGAGCAAGTATCAAAGACCATTTTTCGCTTCCTAACATGAAAATGATTTTACAACAAGTTGCAGAGTCTCAAATGATGTCCTTACTTGACGGTTTTTCTTGGTATAATCAAATCAAGGTAAAAAGCGCTGATAGGTATAAAACCACATTTACCATATGTTGGGGCACACTTGCTTATGAACGCATTCCTTTTGGCTTCTCTAATGCAAGTGCCACTTTTCAAAGAGCTATGCAGATAGCTTTTGATGATCTAATCGATAAGATCATCCAAGTTTATCTTGATGATTTGACTGTTTATTCTAAAAACCGGTTGGATCATTTTGGTCATCTTAGAAAAGTTCTCATGCGTTACAAAAAATTTGACATTTCTTTAAATCCTTCCAAATCTATTTTTGGTGTCACGAAGGGCAAACTCCTCGATCATATTGTTTCTGATTCGAGGATAAGCATAGATCCCGAGAGGATTATTGCCATTCTAAATCTCCCTGCCCCCACATCCAAGAAAGAAGTTCAAGATTTCATGGGTATTATTAATTTTGTTCATAGGTTTGTTCTAGATTTTGCTGTCATGGTTAAACCAATCCGTAATTTTCTGAAGCAAGATCGTTCTTTTTCTTGGACAAATGACGTCGATAATGCTTTCCTTAGGATTAAGAAAATATTCAGCTCCACATCGGTTCTGGCGAAACAAGATTTTGAGAAAGACTTTACCATATATACCAATGCCACCGAGGAAGCAATTTCTGCTATCCTCTTACAAAGTGATGACCAAAACAATGAAAAATCTGTAGCTTACATGAGCCAGAGTTTATCAGATGATGAAATCAATACTCTTATATTGAGAAACATGCTTTTGCTCTTGTTAAGGCTATTGAAAATTTTCACCATTTTATTTTAGGCAAACATACGCAGGTAAAAGTCCCTTTGTCTGCTGTCAAGTTTTTGCTTTCACAGACTTCTCTTTCAGGAAAACTTGCACACTGGCTTGCCAAAATTCAGGAGCATGATTTGACGTTTATGACTTCGAAGACAATCAAGGGACGAGACTTAGCCCTTCACTTAGCTCAACACCATGAACCAAGTGAAGAACTTGACGATCAAGATAATCCTCTTTCAGCGCTATTCTATATTGAAAATCAAAATCTTTCTATAGTTGAGCATCCTTGGTATAAAAATCTGGTGTATTATTTGCAACATCAAAAGTGCCCAGATAACTTAGATCCTCACCAGAGAAGGAGACTCCACCTCTAATATTCCAAGTATATCATTTTAGGGGACTCTTTGTTTAGAAGGTCTGCTGATGGTTTGTTACTTCGATGTGTAAATGATGAAGAAACACATACATTGTTACACGAAATCCATGGATCATCAGATTCTTTCATCCACATCGGTGACCATTTTTCTGCTAAGGCTACTACTTTTAAGATCATAAGAAATGGTTATTATTGGCCTTCGATATTCCGCTATGCATATAAATTTGCAAGATCCTGTGATAAATGCCAAAAATTCGTTGGGAAAGAATGCCTTTCTTTTAAGATCATAAGAAATGGTTATTACCGGCCTTTGATATTCTGCTATGCATATAAATTTGCAAGATCATGTGATAAATGCCAAAAATTTGTTGGGAAAGAACGCCTTTCTGCCATGCCTTTACAAAGTGTCATTCTGGATTTCCCTTTTTCTAAATGGGGTCTAGACTTTATTGGTCCTATTAATCCTCCGTCTTCTACAGGGCATATCTTTATTTTGACATCCACTGATTATTTTATTAAGTGGTCTGAGGCTGTCCGTCTTAGACACGCACAGGATGAGCATGTAATTTCTTTCTTAGAATCTAACATCTTTTCCAGATTCAACATCTCATTAGAGATCATTACGGACAATGGCCCAACCTTCATTTCTGCAAAATTGACTCAATTTCTGGTTAAGTTAGGGGTCAAACTTTTCACTTCATTTGCTTATTACCCTCAGGGAAATGGGCAAACATAGTTCACTAACAAGAATCTGGTTAGGATCATAAAGAGGATCATAGAAGACAAATCTTGCTAGTGGCACACGCTTCTCACTTATGCTCTCTGGGTAGATCGCACAACCACCAAAGCAAGTACATGATTTACTCCCTTTCAGCACATATATGGCCAAGAGACTAGTCTACCTACTGAACTAGAGCTTTCCTCCTTACGGCTAATGTTACAGATTGAAGAATTAAATTCTTCCCAATATTCCCCAAAGGATAAATGCATTGTTAGCCCTGGAAGAACAAATGAATTTTGTCTTGGAGAACATAAAAAGAATGCAACAAACTGTGAAAAAGTATTTTAACAAGCGAGCAAAGGCTGCTGAATTCAAGATTGATGACAAAGTCCTACTATGGGACTCAGCCCATGCTGGAAGAGGAAAATATTCTAAGTTCCAAAAATTATGGCTAGGTCCTTTCAAAATCGCTTTTATCCTGGGAACAAACTCAAACCTTCTAAAAGATTTGCAAGAGCGATTGTTCTCTTACAGTACTAATGGTTCCCACTTGAAACATTTTGTGGAACCAACTTGATCATTAATGCTTACGTAAACATGACTACTGTATATAATCTTTTGTCTTACTGTTTTCATTTTACTTTGGGTTGTTGAGTTTTAATTTTTGCTGTTTTGTTTTCATAATTATCAGAAATAAAGTCTGGATCAGTTTTTCCATAACAATGTCATTATGTAAATATTGTTGATTGATGAAAAATAAGGTACACATAGCTGTCCGGATGTCCTCCTTTCAGAAATCGCTGAAATAACTTTTTTCTTTCAATACTGTTGTATTATAGTTGGTTTTGTTTTCTTCCTTGTTTCTGCTATCCCTTTCTTCCCTCCATCCTGAGATTTAAGAGCATGTCAAAAATATTCTTCTTGAAAGTTTAAGAAGCATTATCTGCTATGTCTTCTTCGATTGTTATGCATACAGGACCAACTCCCCTCATACGTATCACTTTCCATAAGTTATTCCCAAAGTCTCGTCTCATTATTTCCCTTAAACCATCTTTTTTCCCCCTGTTGCATAACTATTATTTTCAACAGTTTTCTCAATCGTCTACTTCTATTGGTTTGCGAAACCAAAACATTATGAGTTCTAAATTTGTTGAGAACAGATTTCCTTGTGGAGTTTCCAGTTTGTTGACATCCAAAAGCACAACATGGAATCCCTTCCTGCAAATGGGTTGCAATGCCCTATTACTTATATATATTTAATAATATACTAAATAGGTGGGACCTCGTTGTGTGAATAGTGATGAAAGACTCTTTTATTTGATCGCGCTCAAAGTTGCCTTGCAAATATGATTCTACAGTTTGAAGTTCGAAACCGCTTCCATGTGAAATAAATGAATGATGGTGTATTGGCGATTTAATTAAATTTTAAAGAGGAAGGGGAAAAATGTTGTTTTAATGAGCATCTTCGTTTATTTTCGCTACACATAATTTGACTTGTTGATTTAAACTCCAAACATGGGCCATATATAGTTATGACATATCACACTTATGATATTCTTGTTATTATCATGGACATTGGTTAAGTTTTATAAGGTGACAATTCTTCCCTAGCAAGGAATGTGGGACATAAGATGTATTTGGTGCTAAGTGTTAAAATATGCATATAAAACTCATGGGTTAATGGAGGGTGGCAAGTTCGATTTTTGGATTGAAATGTTATGTGGTACATTTACTGGACTATGCGTTGGATGTATTGGGTGCGCTTGTACTTGGCTATAATTGATGGAATTAATGTGAGATAAGACGTGCAATTACTGCACGTTGCTCTAACCCTACCTCGAGGTCGCCACCTTCACTTGGTTCACAATTGTGTTGGTTGCTTTGGCTGGTGCTGCCTCCATTTTGCTCGACCTTGCAAATAATAGTTGTGCTTGTGGTTTTTTTGGCATTCTTCATACATGTATGATGGATCTTACTTCTCCATTCATGAAATATAGTTCCGCTCAGAATAAAATCATGATGTTGGCTCTTATATTTGCTTACAGACTGTGTTTGCTTTCCGAAGTTTAAATGAATGTATGTGGGTATCGACTGTGTAAATTGCATTTAAAGTGGAGGTTCTCCCTATTGACACTTAAGTGTATCAAGTTGATTAATGGTCGAAATTTCCTTTTTGTTTGGATTATGCGATAGCATTGCGTCCAGAATGTGTGACTGTGGCAAATATTTTTTTGGTTTCACTCATCTATGGTCATTAAAATTCAAGGGTTTCTTTTTCTCTATGAAACAAAAGAAAAATTGTTTTCTTAATGCCATTACCTAGTCTTTGGAAGATTTGTAGCTCATTCAAATTACATGTCAATTGTTTGTGAATGTATGGGCGTATTTGCCTTGCGACCGCCATGAGAGGTCTGTGGGAAGTCTGTTGTGACAAGAGATGGTTAAATGTTTTTACAAACCCCCTTGTGAAGGTTTCACCTTTGCGTTTGCCTAGACCTCAGTTCTTTTTATTGATGTATGGCAATTAAGAGATTGAAACTCTAGTCTTGATATATGTTATAAGTGATTAACCCAACAGTGGGAAGATTGGTTAGTTGCGTTAATTCTTGTCTCATTTGTTATGTATCCATCGAGGTTTGTCGATTTTGAAGTGGTATTATGTTTAATAAACAATGAGCACCAGTTGCACATGGGTTTCAAACCCAGTCTGTTTACACAACAAGTATTAAAGTTTGTGATACCAACGTTGTATAGTGAAAGGTCGAGGGCTTATGTCAGGTTCTCAACCTCCCACACGCACTTGATGTAGTTTGGTTTTAATTGTGTTGAGTGACTCTGTTAACATTTTTTTATAAATTTTTTGCTGATAAAAGGAAACGGAAATGAAATTGGAGTTGTAAATTTTGACAGTCCTGGAAAATCCCTGGGGTTTTATATTGGATATTATAAAAACTGTTGTGTATTGGATTTAAACTATGAAACAGAGAAAAGTTTTGGCAGTTGATGGCGATGGCATTTTTTTGGATATTATTGTATATAATAGAACAATAATCGCCTTTTTCCCCTTTCATTATACCATTTTTCGCTCATTATATGCTCCTCGCCTTCCCAAATACATTTAAACCATTCCCTGTTCTATTATTATGAAATTTAAATTCTTTTGAAAAGAGAAAGGATTAATAACAAAAGAGAAAAGGCTAGCTGATGACTGGTGTTTGAAAGTTGGATATGGATACAGTCTCTGTTACTTCTGCATTTGCTTGAACAATATTCATTGGTTATTGGTTGTTTTCCATCCATGCTACCTTTTTTCGCACATTATAAGTCCCTCATCTTCCCAATATCCCTACCACTCCCTGTTCAAATGACAAATGATTGTTGAATTTTAAGATGTTGATGGATGGATTGCATGTGCTTTTGTGCCAAATAATAGAGCCAACCTCTTGATTCTATTTAGGTAGAGTATTGATGCATGGATTGTTAAGAATTTTTCATAACATGTTTTGAATATTGCCTCAAGATGAGTTTCTTTAGCAAAGGCAGTAATGGCATAGGTGCTAATAGAGGCAGAGGAGATTGGAAAAGAGGCCATAGAAGGCCACGATTTTCCATACATTTTGATGCTAATCCAAAGGAATTAAATCAACTTTTTCAAGCTGGGTTCTTCAACCTAGTTGGCCATGGGATCCTCCAGCCTCGACCTGAGGGGCATCCCTTACAGCCACATCAAAATGTTTTTGGTATTTGTTTTCCCCCTCACGTTTCTATGCAGCCAGAACCACCTGCCAATGATGGTTGGAAAGAGATTGTCCATCAGCCTGTTGCTCATCACCATGGTTGGCCTACTGTGTCTTTGCCATTACCCCCTCCTACACTGCCAAAAAATCCAAATGCCCAAGCTGATCATGTTGTCTCACCCGTGCAATCTTCCCATGCAAGTAAGAGGCTAAAAAATGATGTTCCCAAGCATGAGCAAGATAAATGAAAAGGAGTGGCCACTCCTTCCAAGTCATCCAAAGAGTCCTCTGAATCCATGTCTTCAATTCTTTATCTCAAAGATGATTGTTCTCACATTATCAGTGCAGTCCAGCCTTAAGGTTCCAATCAGCTTAAGGCTGCAACAGAAAGATCAAAAGAGGACATCAGTGAAAGGAGGCCAAATGCCTCTCACAGTAAATACAATTTTTAATGATGATTACTATTATTTTCTATTGAGGACAGTCTTTTAACTTTGACAATTGTTTTGGACAACAAGCATATATTTAGGCAGTTGTTTTGGACAACATGGATATAATGCTATTTTTGGATATGGTCATGTTATATTTTGATGATATTAAAATATTTGATCATAAATATGAGAACGAGAGTTACATGGAGGATGTTTGAATCAAATGATTGGGGTTTTTATATTTCATGTTTGATGATTATTAAAAGAAATGAAAATGAGAGTCACAAGGGGTCCCACCTATTTAGTTATTATTTAATTAGACCCTTATTTTTATATATTATTATTATTTTTGTATTAACTAATTAGTTAAGTTAATTAAGCTTAACCAAAAAGGTAGTTGAACTACCATAACCTATTGAGAAGGAATAAAAACTCAATAAAATGAAGAGACAAACAATAAGAGAATAGAAGGAGAACTACAACCATAAGGTTTTCTCTATACTAGTGAGATACTTTCATTTTTCATTCATTCTGAGTTTACTAGAAGGCTTAACCCTTTTGATGACAACATGGTCTTATTGAAGGCATCGTGATTCAAAAACTGAATCATATATTTTAGCAGCTTGTTTTAAAGGTGTATGATTTATCTTTGGCA
>SNQJ01S0284561.1:0-11036 GCA_010110895.2 Picea sitchensis | reverse complement strand
ATATCATGCAAAACAGATTAAATGTATAGTAATGAGAAGGGACGTTGTATACCTTTGAGATGATCAGATAAAGTGATAGTATGAGTCTAAATGTAGGTGATCAAGAGAATAATGGTGGCAAAAAGTATAGGCAAAAATGTACATTGTGTGGTCCTAACAATTACCACCAAGTTTGACTATATAATAGTTTTCATATCCATCTCTCCTGCTATTTCTAAAAACACTAAAAATTTACTCTCAATCTGCAAGTGAAAATTTAAGAAATCACGACAGAAAGGGCACTTTAAGTGAAAATTTGTATCAGTTTCAAGAGATTATCTTCCGACTTACTTTCTGATCAAACGGTGAAGAATCTCGTCAAACGGTTGAAAACCCACTTGCAGAATGGGTCGATTTACTTCTTGAGAGGGTCGTTTCCTCAAAAAAATAATATTTTGATGGAAATCACTGCTGAAATGTACGACCACGGATTCGTATCAGTTTCAAGAGGTTATCTTGCGGCTTACGTTGTGAGCAAACGGTGAAGAATCTCTCAAAACGGTTGAAAACCCACTTCTAAAATGGATCGATTTACTTTTCGCATTGGTCGTTTCCTAAAAAATGTAATATTTTGGGAGGATTAACTGTTGAAAGTTACGACCGTGGATTTAGCTTTCCGAAACCTCGATTTTCCTTATTCTTTGGCTTGTCTGGATTGCTCCAAGAAACATAGTTCTTATACCATGTCAGTGTTTCATGGAAACCTGCACAGGAGATCTAGCTAAAACAAGTACAAACAAAGCTTATCAATAAAGGAAGAGAGATTCAATATGGAAGAATGAGAAAATACATTCAGACTACTCCAATGAACTGATGATTGATACATGGATCATGATCAATATATACAATGAATGAGTGGAATACACTCATATATAGGGAAAACAATTCCATAATTAAGAAAAGAAATCAAGCAGTTAGTTTTCCTTAGGAATGCATGCATGCATAATAGTGACGGTAAAAATAGAAAGTCAAAAATATAACTAGTCAGGTAACTCCCACTGAACTAGTGTGTCGAAAATAGAAATTTCTCCAACACCCCCCTTGAACATCAATATGGAGTAAAAACTGAGTCCCGACTACTAGGCCATTTAAGGTACTCATGTACAATGAAACTAATGAACACTGAATAAAAACGAGGAAAGGGGGAAAACCACGTGGGAATAACACCCCCCCCAAATGATAATGTATCAAAAGAAGAAAATGGCAGTTGTTAGGCAACTGTGTTCTTCACTGCAAGACGATCCCACAAAGTATTAAACTTCGGCTCACTGAAAATATTTGTGTATATGTAGAAATTTTTATGGATCTGATGAAGTCATTTAGTAACCTAATGGGCCTTGTACCTCTTGATCACGTGGACCCATCTTCACTTGCAAATATTCCTTTCTAGTGGAAGTGGAACCAGATTCTAAGTCTGGTTCTATAGGAGTGAGTCATACTCCTTCTGCATGGATGCTTTCCATAATGGATTTCCCACAACCATATTGTAGTTTTGTGGATCAGTAGATTGAACCATATAGCAATGCATGGGCATCGTAGGTTCTTAAGCTGGAAATACATGAGAAGGATCCTGATGTTGAGATCGAGTCCTCCTCAAACCAAATGGATTCCCTACAAGATTGTTTGTTTCCTGAAGTGTGAATTGTGCCTTCTTGGGCATCTGTTGAAGCTTCATTGTTGGCTTCTTATCTGGATGTACTACCTTCTTATTTCCATGTAAAGAATTTGAGTGTATGGAATCATCTCTGATGTCTGAAATTGATGGAAGAACCAAAGTATATGAATGTTGTACTGGAGGTGCATGCAAAGTACTCTCCTTATGTGTAAGTAGAATAGATGAGTCATCGTCAGAAAACTTAGTGAATTTATACAACCTTGACTTGTGATCCACCTCACCAATTTCAATAATGGAATTGTCATGCATGTCAATTACTGAAACTGAATCTGATGTAAATTCAAAATTTTTACCTTTTTGAGTGATATGATAAACTAAGAGCAAATTCATAGAAATATTTGGAACATGTAGAACATTCTCAAAAATTCCATTGTGGAGTTCCACTCTCCCTTCTCCTGCTACCGCTACTAGAGTATCATCCCCCATGAGAATACAGGGTCTTGAGCATGGACTCAAAGAAGAGAAACTTCATCTTTCACTGCCATATGATGGGATGCACCAAAATCTATAATCCATGAATCAAATGAGGAATTAATTGCAACCAGAGCATAATGATTACCTTTCTTAGGAGCAAGATCTTCTACCTTCTGCTTCTTGACTCCCTCTGGAATGAAGTTTCCAAGGTTGTTATGCTGAAGTGCTTGTGCCATAAGATCTATTTGTTTCTTCATGCATATGGATTCTTCATGATTCGGTTTATTGCAGTAAGTGCACTATTTTCTCTTCTCCTTCTTTTTGGAATCTGAAGAGTCTTTGGAACTTGAAGAATCATTAAAGGGTTTGGAATATCCCTCCTTCTCGTTTTGTTTCTCCTTCCCGTTCTATTTGGATTATCATTTTCCATCATGCATGGTGAGTGCATGTGCTTTTGGATCCTTGATGAGGCCCATCTATATGAATTTTGTCTACTCTTGTGTGAGAGACTCAATGAACTGAGCCATCATAGGCATTTTCCAATTTGTTCCAAAAAATACATCTCCTAGAATGGAAATTGGAGACATATACAATGTATTTTGGTCCTAGCTTGGCCAAGATTGTTAGAATAAATTGTTTCTCTTGTGTAGACTTGTCAATACCACATTCACCCAAGCTCAAAATCAAAGATTTAAATTTAGTAAAGAAATCATGTATATTGTCAAAACTTTTAGGGTCTAAGGTATTCAACTCTACCTCAAGCATATGACCTCGCATCTCATCCTTCTTTCCAAAGAGTCCTTCCAAGGTGGTACAGATATCATTTGGAGTCTTGAATGTAGAAACATGAAACCACAATTCAGTGGATATTAACTCAATAAGTAGTTGTGTGGCCTCATCCTTACGGTTCGCCCATCTCATCTTCTCAATCGTTGATGTAGGTTATGTTTATGTCGCCATTGTTAAATTATACAATCCGTTTCTTCTGAGTTGGAATGTTGCCTTGGACTTCCAATCAAAATAATTGTATGGTGTGAGGATTACCACCATGTTTGAATGTATAATAGTTTTCATATCCATCTCTCCCACTGTTTCTAAGAACCCCTAAAAATGTACTCTCAATCTGCAAGTGAAAATTTAAGAAATCACGGCAGAAAGGGCACTTTAAGTGAAAAATCATATCAGTTTCAAGAGATTATCTTCCGACTTACTTTCTGATCAAACGGTGAAGAGTCTCGTCAAACGGTTGAAACCCCACTTGCAGAATGGGTCGATTTATTATTCAAGGTCTTTTCGTCAAACAATTAATATTTTGGGAGCAATCACTGCTGAAATGTATGACCACAGATTTGTATTAGTTTTAGGAGGCTATCTTGTGGCTTACGTTCTGAGCAAATGGTGAATAATCTCGCCAAACGGTTGAAAACCCACTTCTAAACTGGGTCGAGTTACTTTGAACACATGTCATTTCCTCAAAAGCATAATATTTTGGGAGTATTAACTATTGAAAGGTACGACGATGAATTTAGCTCGTCGAAACCCTAATTTTCCTTATTCTTTGGCTTGTTTG
Source organism: Picea sitchensis (assembly GCA_010110895.2). Lineage (NCBI taxonomy): Eukaryota > Viridiplantae > Streptophyta > Pinopsida > Pinales > Pinaceae > Picea > Picea sitchensis. Next base: position 7,338 of record SNQJ01S0284561.1, on the reverse strand, counting down.
GCTTGCTCCAAGCAACATAGTTCTGATACCATGTTAGTGTTTCATGGAAACCTGGACAGGAGATCTAGCTAAAGAAATTACAAACAAATCTTATCAATAAAGGAAGAGATATTCAATATGGAAGAATGAGAAAATATATTCACATTACTCCAAGGAGATGATGATTGATGCATTGAACGTGATCAATATATACAATGAATGAGTGGAATACACTCATATATAGGGAAAAACATTCCATAATTAAGAAAATAAATCAAGCAGTTAGCTTTCCTTAGGAATGCATGCATGCATAATAGTGATGGTAAAAATAGAAAGTCAAAAATAGAACTAGTCAGTTAACTCCCACGGAACTAGTGTGTCGAAAATAGAAATTTCTCCAACACCCCCCTTGAACATCACTATGGAGTAAAAAATGAGTCTCAACTACTAGGCCATATTAGGTACTCATGTACAATGTAACTAATGAACACTGAATAAAAACGAGGAAAGAGGGAAAACCACATGGGAACAAAACTCCCCCTCAAAAGATAATGTATCAAAAGAAGAAAATGGTAGTTTTTAGGAAACTGTGTTCTTCACTACAAGACGATTCCACAAAGTATGAAACTTTGAATCACTAAAATACTTCGTGAAGAAGTAGAAATATTTATGGATCTGATGAAATCCTTTAGCAACCTGTTGGGCCTTGTACCTCTTGATCCTGTGGACCCATCTGCACCTGAAAATATTCCTTTATGGTGGAAGTGGAACCAGATTCCAGGTCTAGTTCTGTAGGAGTGAGTCATACTCCTTCTACATAGCTTCTTTCAATAATGTATTTCCCACAACCATATTGTATTTTTGTGGATCAGTAGATTGAACCATATAGCAATGCATGGGAATCGCAGGTTCTTAAGCTCGAAATACATGAGAAGGTTCCTCATGTTGAGATCGAGTCCTCCTCGAACCCAATGGATTCCCTACAAGGTTTTTTGTTGCCTGAAGTGTGAATTGTGCCTTCTTGGGAAACTATTGAAGCTTCAGCGCTGGCTTCTTATCTGGATGTACTACCTGCTTAATTCCATGTAAAGAATCTGAGTGTATGGAATCATCTCTGATGTTTGAAATTGATGGAAGAACCAGAGTATATGAATGTTGTACTAGAGGTGCATGCAAAGTACTCTCCTTATGTGTAAGTAGAATACATGAGTCATCGTCAGAAAACTTAGTGAATTTATACAACCTTGACTTGTGATCCACCTCACCAATTGCAATGATGAAATTGTCATGCATGTCAATTACTGAAACTGAATCTGATGTAAATTCAACATTTTTACCTTCTTAAGTGATCTAATAAACTAAGAGAAAATTCATAGAAAGATTTGGAACATGTAGAACATTCTCAAAACTGCCATTGTGGAGTTCCACTCTCCCTTCTCCTGCTATTGCTACTAGAGTATCATCCCCCATGAGAATAGGGGGTCTTGAGCATGGACTCAAAGAAGAGAAAACTTCCTCTTTTTCTCCCATATGATGCGATGCACCAAAATCTATAATCCATGAATTAGATGAGGAATTAATTGCAACCAAAGCATAATGATTACCTTTCTTAGGAGCAAGATCTTCTACCTTCCACTTCTTGACTCCCTCTGGAATGAAGTTTCCAAGGTTGTTCTGTTGAAGTGATTGTGCCATAAGATCGATATGTTTCTTCATGCATATGTATTCTTCATGATTCGGTTTATTGCAGTAAGTGCACTGCTTTCCCTTCTCCTTCTTCTTGGAATCTGAAGAGTCTTTGGAACCTGAAGAATCATTAAAGGGTTTGGAACATCCCTCCTTCTCGTTCTATTTCTCCTTCTCGTTCTATTTGGATGATCCTTTTCCATCGTGCATGGTGAGTGCATGTTCTTTTGGATCCTTGATGAGGCCCATCTGTATGATTTATGTCTGCTCATGTGTGAGAGACTCAATGAATTGAGCCATTGTAGGCATTTTCCAATTTGTTCCAAAAAAGACATCTGCGAGAATGGAAATTGAAGACATATACAATGTATTTTGGTCCTAGCTTGGCGAAGATTGTTAGAATAAGTTGTTTCTCTTGTGTAGAATTGTCAATACCACATTCACCCAAGCTCAAAATCAAAGATTTAAATTTAGTAAAGAAATCCTGTATATTATCAAAACTTTTAGGGTCTAAGGTATTCAACTTTACCTCAAGCATATGACCTCTCATCTCATCCTGCTTTTCAAAGAGTCATTCCAAGGTGGTCCAGATCTCATTTGGAGTCTTTCATGTAGCAACATGAAACCACAAATCAATGGATATTAACTCAAGAAGTAGTCATCTGGCCTCATCCTTATGGTTCACCCATCTCATCTTCTCAATCACTGATGTAGGTTATGTTTCTGTCGCCATTGTCAAATTATATAGTCTGTTCCTTCTAAGTTGGAATGTCGCATTGGACTTTCAATCAAAATAATTGTGTGGAGTGAGGATTACCACCAAGTTTGACTGTATAATAGTTTTCATATCCATCTCTCCCACTGTTTCTAAGAACCTCTAAAAGTTTACTCTCAATCTGCAAGTGAAAATTTAAGAAATCATGGCAGAAACGACACTTTAAGTGAAAATTTGTATCAGTTTCAAGAGATTATTTTACAACTTACTTTCTGATCAAACGGTGAAGCATCTCATCAAACGGTTGAAAACCCACTTGCAGAATGGGTCGATTTACTTCTTCAATGAGTCGTTTCCTCACAAACTTAATATTTTGGGAGTAATCACTGCTGAAATGTACGACCACAGATTCGTAACAGTTTCAGGAGGCTATCTTGTGGCTTACGTTCTAAGAAAATGGTGAATAATCTCACCAAACGGTTGAAAACCCACTTCTAAAATGGGTCGATTTACTTTTCTCACGAGTCATTGCCTCAAAAACATAATATTTTGGGAGGATTAACGGCTGAAAGGTACGACCACGGATTTAGCTCGCCGAAACCCCGATTTTCCTTATTCTTTGGCTTGTCTAGCTTGCTCCAAGCAACATAGTTCTGATACCATGTCAGTGTTTCATGGAAACATGCACAAGAGATCTAGCTAAAGAAATTACAAAGAAATATTTCAATAAAGGAAGAGAGATTCAATATGGAAGAATGAGAAAATATATTCACACTACTCCAATGAGATGATGATTAATAAATAGATCATGATCAGTATATACAATGATGAGTGGAATACACTCATATATAGGGCAAAACATTCCATAATTAAGAAAAGAAATCAAGCAATTAGCTTTCCTTAGGAATGCATGCATGCATGCATAATAGTGATGGTAAAAATAAAAAGTCAAAAATAGAACTAGTCAGTTAACTCCCACTGAACTAGTGTGTCGAAAATAGAAATTTCTCCAACACCCCCCTTGAACATCACTATGGAGTAAAAAATGAGTCTCAACTACTAGGCAATTTTAGGTACTCATGTACAATGCAACTAATGAACACTGAATAAAAATGAGGAAAGAGGGAAAACCACGTGGGAACAAAACTACCCCTCAAAAGATAATGTATCAAAAGAAGAAAATGGCAGTTGTTAGGTAACTATGTTCTTCACTTCCGGACAATCCCACAAAGTATGAAACTTCGGCTCACTGAAAGTCTTCTTGAATATGCAGAAATCTTTATGTATCTGATGAAATCCTTTAACAACCTGTTGGGCCTTGCACCTCTTGATCCTGTGGACCCATCTGCACCTAAAAATATTCCTTTCTGGTGGATGTGGAACTAGATTCCAAGTCTGGTTCTATAGGAGTGAGTCATACTCCTTTTGCATGGCTTCTTTCCATAATGGATTTCCCACAACCCTATTTTAGTTTTGTGGTTCAGTATATTGAACCATATAGCAATGCATGGGCATCGTAGATTCTTAAGTTGGAAATACATGAGAAGGCTCCTCATGCTGAGATCGAGTCCTCCTTGAACCCAATGGATTCCCTATAAGGTTGAATGCTACCTGAAGTGTGAATTGTGCCTTCTTGGGCATTTGTTGAAGCTTCAACACTGGCTTCTTATCTGGATGTACTACCTGCTTATTTCCATGTAAAGATAATGAGTGTATGGAATCATCTCTGATGTCTGAAATTGATGGAAGAACAAGATTATATGAATGTTGTACTAGAGGTGCATGCAAAGTACTCTCCTTATGTGTAAGTAGAATAGATGAGTCATCGTCATAAAACTTAGTGAATTTATACAATCTTGACTTGTGATTCACCTCACCAATTGCAATAATGGAATTTTCATGCATGTTAATTACTGAAACTGAATTTGATGTAAATTCAACATTTTTACCTTTTTGAGTGATTTGATAAACTAAGATCAAATTCATAGAAAGATTTGGAACATGTAGAACATTCTCAAAACTGCCATTGTGGAGTTCCACTCTCCCTTCTCCTGCTACTGCTACTGGAGTATCATCCCCCATGAGAATAGGGGGTCTTGAGCATGTACTCAAAGAAGAGAAAACTTCCTCTTTTGCTGCCATATGATGGGATGCACCAAAATCTATAATCCATGAATCAGATGAGGAATTAATTGCAACGAGAGAATAATGATTAACTTTCTTAGGAGCAGGATCTTCTACCTTCCACTTCTTGACTCCCTCTGGAATGAAGTTTCCAAGGTTGTTATGCTGAAGTTCCCGTGCCATAAGATCGATATGTTTCTTCATGCATATGGATTCTTCATGATTCGGTTTATTGCAGTAAGTCCATTGCTTTCCCTTCTCCTTCTTCTTGAAATCTGAAGAGTCTTTGGAACCTAAAGAATCATTAAAGGGTTTGGAATATCCCTCCTTCTCGTTATGTTTCTCCTTCCCATTCTATTTGGATGATCATTTTCCATCATGCATGGTGAATGCATGTTCTTTTGGATCCTTGATGAGGCCCATATGTATGAGTTTTGTCTTCTCTTGTGTGAGAGACTCAATGAACTGAGCCATCGTAGGCATTATTTGTTCCTAAAAAGACATCTTCTATAATGGAAATTGGAGACATATACAACGTATTTTGGTCCTAGCTTGGCCAAGATTGTTAGAATAATTTGTTTCTCTTGTGTAGACTTGTCAATACCACATTCACCCAAGCTCAAAAACAAAGATTTAAATTTAGTAAAGAAATCATGTATATTATCATAATGTTTAGGGTCTAAGGTATTCAACTCTACCTCAAGCATATGACCTCGCATCTCACCCTGCTTTCCAAAGAGTCCTTCTAAGGTGGTCCAAATTTCATTTGGAGTCTTGCATGGAGCAACATGAAACCACAAATCAATGGATATTAACTCAAGAAGTAGTCATGTGGCCTCATCCTTACAGTTCACCCATCTCATCTTCTCAATCGTTGATGTAGGTTATGTTTCTGTCGCGATTGTCAAATTATATAGTCTGTTCCTTCTTAGTTGGAATGTCACCTTGGACTTCCAATCAAAATAATTGTATGGTGTGAGGATTACCACCAAGTTTGAATGTATAATAGTTTTCATATCCATCTCTCCCACTATTTATAAGAACCCTTAAAAATTTACTCTCAATCTGCAAGTGAAAATTTAAGAAATCACGACAGAAATGGCACTTTAAGTGAAAATTCGTATCAGTTTCAATAGATTATATTCCGACTTACTTTCTTATCAAATGGTGAAGAATCTCATCAAACGGTTGAAAACCCACTTGCAGAATGGGTCGATTTACTTTTGTAGTTGGTTGGTTCCTCAAAAACTTAATATTTTGGGAGCAATCACTGCTGAAATGTATGACCACGGATTCGTATCAGTTTCAGGAGGCTATCGTCTGGCTTACGTTAGGCTTACGTTCTAAGACAACGGTGAAGAATCTCTCCAAACGGTTGAAAACCCACTTCTAAAATAGCTCAATTTACTTTCCATGCAAGCGGTTTCCTAAAAAACGTAATATTTTGTGAGGATTAACTGTTGAAAGTTATGACCACGGATTTAGCTCGCTGAAACCCCGATTTTCCTTATTCTTTGTCTTGTTTGGCTTTCCCCAAGCAACATAGTTTTGATACCATGTTAGTGTTTCATGGAAACCTACACAGAATATCTAGCTAAAGAAATTACAAACAAAGCTTATCAAGAAAGGAAGAGAGATTCAATATGGAAGAATGAGAAAATATATTCACACTACTCCAATGAGTTGATGATTGATACATAGATCATGATCAATATATACAATGAATGAGTGGAATACACTCATATATAGGGAAAAAAATTCCATAATTAAGAAAAGCATCAAACAATTAGCTTTCCTTAGTAATGCATGCATGTATAATAGTGATGGTAAAAATAGAAAGTCAAAAACAAAACTAGTCAGTTAACTCCCACTGAACTAGTGTGTCAAAAATAGAAATTTCTCCAATAGGGTCTTATAGAACCATTATGGACACAAACATCTCACTCTGAAGATTTGAACCTGGGTGGGGAGGAAAACAATCATTCTTCCCAACCACCCAGGCTACATTTGATGGACACTATGGATATATAGTAATTGAGTAAATAGTTTGAATTGACAATCATGGGCAGTGCCTCTGATGAGAAATGAGTAGAAAGGGTTAGGAAATAATCAATAAATTGTAGCTTCCTTATTAAAGAGTTTATCTCTGATGAAGAAATCGGTAGAAAGGTTCAGGAAATAATGAATAAATTATAGCTTCCTGATAATGAGCTTATAAAATATAAAATATGAATATTTTGAAGAATTTAACGAAGAAATGCAGAACGCACAAATTCATGTAGAAATCGATAAAAAGATTCGAGAAATAACCAAAAATATACAGCTTGCTCGAGAAAAGTTAAAGAAATCTTCTTTTATGAAAAAATTATGAAACAAATGCAGAACTCGAAGATGGTGGCACGAATAAAAAAGGTAATAGACACAGACCCACATCATTCACAATTATAAGTTGATCTCAATGGCATTGGAGAAATGAATCATTTGTTGAAAACGTGTCAACCAATTTCCCATGCAGTTGCATGCACTAAATTTAGATTGTGCATGCATGCACACTACAGTGAATAGGTTGTGTAATCATGTGATCTATTTATGATCAATTTGTGTAACTGTGTGATAGATGTTATATACATGAGCATACCCATAGAGGTGAGGGTGCAGTGTAGTGTGTGAGCAATATACAATACTATGGAGTGTGATGTGTGCGTAGAGAGGATAGGATGGTTGTATGCTTGTGTTGGCTATTATAATTCTCCCTTGAATAATAAGAATATCTATTATCATTGCCCCGTGGTTTTTTCCCATATTGGGTTTCCACATAAATCACTGTGTCAATT
>SNQJ01S0284559.1:0-10979 GCA_010110895.2 Picea sitchensis | reverse complement strand
GGGGATAGGCTCTAATGCCTCCTTCCTTCTCCTATTGTGTCACTATTGTAAATCCTTCAATCCTATCCCAAGTTGTTCTTAAGGGGGGATGTTAGGATATTTAGACACTTAGGAGTTAGTAATATCTACTTGGTCTATTGTGTTTTTAGGTAAAAGTGTGCTTTCTAGTGTGTTTCTTTAGTATGCATTTGTAGTTAGGAAATCCGACGGTCACGATATGTTCCCGACATAGAGCGATCCAGCGGTTCATACTCTCCTCGGTCTTAACGACTATTGATCCATGGCTTAACACCCGATTGGTCCATGATCTCTATTTAAATAGCATGGAGGGTCATTTGTCGATGATCAATTGTGAGAAACTCTCTTGTAAAATCTCTCTGTAATCTTTTTCTTTGCATTAATAAACTGCTCCAAGTGATCGCGTTAGCTGGGGCCATGGATGTTTCCCTGTAGGGGTTTTACCACGTGAAAACATCTGTGTGTTGATATTTGATCTGGTTATGTGAGTGGTTACTGAAGGTGTTTGTCCTCTATTGGAATACTTGTTTTGTCAAACAATGTGGATCTAGGCGCAAAAGGACCCCAACAATCAATGGCTATAACTACATTACTGCATCACGAAGGGGGACATACAAATGACCATTAAGGTTTGGGAAGACGAATGGAGTATTCCAGTCCTCACTCGAGAAACACTTGCAGAGATAGAGGAGGAGGAGGTAAGATAGGAACATACACATGCTGAGGAGGTAGGGAAGGAACAGACACAGCCCGAGGAAGTGACAGTGCCCAAGAAACCAAGGACATGTCAAAACAAGGAACAACAGAAGAAAGGGGGGACATCCAAGACAGGAGTCTAGACAGGGAAGAATAACAACACACAAGCGCCACAGGTACAGCAGAAACAAGATGAGGAAGGACATGGAACTACATCAAGTGCAACGCCACAAGAGTAAGGCTAGACTAAGCGACCAGCCACCCAGACGAGGGGTGCGCTTAAGAAGACAAAGGCACATAGAACACCCCCAGAATACATGATCATTGAGGATGATGCGGACATGGTGGTGCAAATGGTCCAGGATTGCACAGTTGAAGATTTTGAAAATGATGCACGCCAAAGGGACATAATTGAGGAAGAGTTGGCACACATACGACAACTCCTCAGGAAGCTCGGGGAAGCGAAAACAGCCGACAACAACATATAAACGGGCCCATTAGCATCACAGATAGGAGGAGAATCTAGATCAAGCGAGCATGATAAGATATAGATGAAAACACAACGGAGCTCAACATTTCACATCACACCCAACATGTTGCACATGGACAAAATCGTGGGGAAGACACACCTCAAGGACTTGGCTCAACTATAGTTGGTATTGCTGCGGATACCAACCAAGTCCTTGTATAAACTGCAAGTCAACATTACACAGGAGGTACAGTCTCATGCACGCACAGAGACAACAAACTTACAACAAACAAAGGATGATCGAGACAGGTTGGAATTGGTACTTGAGCAGGCCAATCTTGAGACCAAGGATGAGAATGAACGTGTGAAGGGACTGGAGTAGAAAGTGTTCGTATCCTACGAAAAGATCCCAAAGAATGCATAGACAGCCAAACTCACAGCGATAGAGAACATGGATCAGATTGTGCAGACAATAGATCAATACCAACAAGAGATCGAGAATATTCGGGAGCCACTCACACCTACCACTCCACTGGAGGTGAGGGAGAAAATGAAACAGGAGGAAACAACGCAGATACAAGAGATAGAACGACAAGTCCATGTGGTGGCCAACATGTTCGAGAAAGCAGCGCAAATCTGGATGAAGTTGGAAGAGGATCAACAGGTCTAGTAGTGGGACTAGGAAGGATAAAGTATAAGTGCAACTATCCAGGACCTCAAGTAGAGGCAGAAGACAATTTCGATCACAGAGCGCGTCAAAGGGGTGCAAGACATGAAGAAACTATAGGCAGAACTCATAATTGCATAGACGCAGAAAAAGGAGCACCAGGATAAAATGGAACTGCTCCAGGAACGAGCATAAGAGGTCATTGCACAACAAGAGGAAGCCAAAAAATGCATGGCAGAAACCCAGGTAGAATTTGCAAGGATGGTCAGCGACGAAATTGCAGTGCAGATATTGGACACACTCAAGGAGAAGACCGTGTAGGCCCAAACATAAGCAATGAAGCTCATGGAGAAGTTCCAAGTTATCACAAGGGAGATTGACAAAGCACACAGGGGTTAGGTGGCTTAGGACGAGCCACATGTCAGTGTTTGGGGCATGTTGGAAGTAGGCCAAATCGGAAATAAAGGCTATTTTGGGAAGAAAGGCATGCACGAGAAAAGTGACAGCTGGAAGGAAGAGCAACATGCACGCATGCATGGAATACCTAACGACATTAGGGTTAGGGTTTTTGTAATACATTGTAATGGATGATGAGCCAGAAATGTATAAATATAGATACCTAGGAGGTCTACAAGGGGTCGCACTTAGAGAGTCTGAAGAGACGACGAGAGGAAGGAGTCATGTTTTGATAACTAGTTTGTCATTCTTTGTGATACAACCTAATGATGTAATTTGTTGAGTTTTAGAAGGGTTAGGAGGGTATATCTCAAGGGTTAGATCACAGGCTGAGGAGCCCGGTGTGATCTAGTTCGCCTCATAATAGATCTTGACCCGACTAAGGATAAGTGTAAAGTATGCAGCGCTGTAGTTTTGGAATTACCATAATAGAAGAGCTTGAGAACCAGATCTTTATGGATGTATCCCATGAGGGGGTGAACCATGGTAAAACTTGTGTTATGTGATTGAATGCTTGTGTCTCTTTATTGTTTATGAGTAGATGTTAGAATGATGTATGAATGAATGAATCTAATTACATTACATGCATGAATGGGAATACCAGTATATTTCTCAATAATTAAATAGAACTCTCAGCGCACACTTCTCATATCTCCATTCAATCCTGGACTGCAAACACTTGAGTATTGCAGTCACCCATTAAGACTATCTTGGGTGAGACTACACAGTGCACCCTATGTACTGCGTTGCCTTCTAGTTTACCAGGAGGGCTGATAGTTTTAGAGGATTTTTTGGAACCCCAATAGACCTGAACCTGGGTCAGTCATGTTAAAGGTATAACTCAGATATATCAAACCAACATTACCTCATGAAGAAAGACTCGATGTCTCCTAGTATCCAAACTTGATGTAGTGGATGTTGCTTTGCTTCTAACATGAATAGGAGGGACCCTATAGGATCTATTGGTCAATATGACTTTTGTCACTCCATGTATGCTACCTGTGGGCCTCGATACATGATCTCCTTAGTTACCACTAGACTGAGGGGTAACAATGCCTAAATATATTCATTATTAATTTTATAAAAATCATGTGTAGCATGGACTTCCAATCAAGAACCATGGCTTTGCCCTTGATTCAATATCAATATGCCAGAGTATTAATAAGACTCAATACTCACATAAATTATAGCCCCTTGTGTCCCGTATTGATCCAGGTGGATATCGGTGGCCACCCACCTTTTCCAACTGGCTCAAAACAGTTTTCTGGCAATTTTGGCAATTTACTATTTTTAGTAGGTTTTAACTTCCGGGACCATTTTGAGGGCCTAAATGAAGGTTTTTCGAGATCGACCCAACTCAATGATAGATGAAGGCATTATTGAGGCCCCAAAATGAATCTCCTCAACTATACCTTTCCAACAGGCTATCATACGCCTAAAACAAAGATCGTATGCAAAAGTTACGACCCCGGAAAGTTGATGCACCAACTTACCCAAACGAGGCCCACATGAATTTTGGCGCTTCATCTCCTAGGGTTAGGTTTTTGGATGTCGAGAGCTTTTGAAATTCCTGTTTATTGTAAAAATGCCTTCAGAGCCTCATTGTAATCATCTTCTTACGAATACAAGTAGCTGTCACATCTCTTCTCAGAGATAAGCTTCCACCATTCTAGCGAGTCTTTCACTTTGTATTTTTACAGTCTCTGTACATTTCTTTCATTAATAGAAATCGTGTATTACTGTATCTCTGTGTTTATGGTTGTATCTATGATATATTTATGTTATATTATTGTATATACGCGATATCTCTGTGCATTTATTTATTATATCTCTGCTCTCATTTCGTGCCGAAAATAATCCGGATCAGTGGTATCAGAGCAAGCTGTTCTTGATCATTTTTTTTCAATGCATGTCCCCGACGAGGTCCGAGTATAGAAAGTTGGGTCTCGAGCTTGTCTCTCTTGAAGACAATCGCTCTCGCACACCCAAGAAACCCTCAATGGCGGAAGAAAAGAAAAACAATGGAGCAGATTATCCTATCAGTCTGTTGCTTGAGCAAGCTCTCATGCGACAGAGAGGCGAAATGATGGAAAAATTTTCCCACATCCTTCAACGCCTGTCGATAGTAACATGCGCATCTTCATCAAGTGACCACTTTGGAAGCACCTTTCCTTTCAAGGTACAAGTTAATTTTGATATTCCTATATTTGAAGGACAGATAGATGCAGAAGCCCTAGAAAAATGGTTAACTCTACTAGAAGGTTATTTCTCTATTCACAATTTTTTCGATAAAGAAAATATCACCTTCACACTCCTTAAAGCTCTCCCTCATGTCAAAAATTGGTGGGAAACTTATTGGGAGCAAATTTCCACAGAGGAGTCTGGAATATATGGGGCCGAGCCCACTTTGGATTTTTTTGTGGATGCGGTAAAGGAACAGTATTATCATGTTGGCAACTATGAGGAACAGTACATGAGATGGACCACACTACGACAAGAGAGGGGCCAAGAAGTTCCAGAGTTCACCAATACCTTCCATACCTTGCGCACCAAGATGGGTATCAAAGACTTCAAACGACATTTAGTTTTGAAATACCGTGGGGCTCTACATAGATACATCCAAACTGAAATGGATTTTATGGATATATCATCACTCGGTGCTTCTTATCGATGTGTTGTTAAAATCAAGTAGAAATATAAGCACCAGAACAAATGGGAGTTCGGGTCTACAAATCCGCAACAACCAAAGTATGACAAAGACAACCCTAATAGACAATCTCTCGAAAACCAGTCCAAGCCACAAGAAAAGAAGGGTCATGGGAAGACAAAGAAGGACACCGAAAAATGGTGCGATTTCCACAAAAGCCCCGGGCACAACACTGATGAATGTCGCTCAAAACAATCATTGGTGGTCGAGATCAAATATAAGGAATCGAACCTTGACTCAGAATCTGATTTTGAAAATACTGGTAAAGTACAGATCATTGATGCAGACCCCACTGCTATTATTGCGACTGCAACAATTCAACCAGAAGAACCAACAGATCCTGAAGAGGGGGGGCGCCTTTTTCATTCACAGATGTGGGTGAAGGGGACCCCACTGCATTTGATTGTTGATAGCAGAAGCCAAAAGAACCTCATCTCAAGAAAGGTCATCAAACAGTTGGGATTGTCGACAACACCACACTCGCAACCATACAACAATGGGTGGCTTCGCCAAGGACGAGATCTTCGTGTCAGCCAACAATGTCGATTGTCATATGGCATCTAGCCCTTCAAGGATGAGGTATTATGTGATGTTTCCCCACTAGATGTCTGTGATGTTCTCTTGGGCAAACCATATATGTGGAAGCGCCATGTTGTTTATGAGTCTCAACCCCGCAATGTCATTTCTCCTATGGGGGGTCATCTCTACAGAATACCAAAGGTAGTTCCGACTACTATTCCACCTAAAAAGTGTCGCAAGGTAGTATCTCATACTGCAAAATTTAGCTTCTTCACAATCTGTTCAGAAGGATAACAGAAGGACATTGCAACCACTACAGCCTCGCCCCAAGCACCTTCTATCCAACAGAAGCAGGTCGACAAGGCTGCAGCAAAACGCAAAGATTCCTTATGCACACAGTCCTCTCATGTATCTCGACTTGCTGAACAGCCTCAACCTCAACAGGTTCATGACAGACTTCCACAAACTGAGCAGCGCGACGTCTCCAACAAGACAAGCATCTCACCAAGATGCAGATTCAACAAACGCTTTTCCCTCTCCCCCGGGAACTCAACGCAATGGAGAACATTGCTTCCTAAGGAGGTAGGATTGATCTAGGTGGATATCGGTGGTCACCCACCTTTTCCAACTGGCTCAAAATAGTTTTCTGGCAATTTTGGCAATTTACTATTTTTAGCAGGGTTTAACTTCTGGGGCCATTTTGAGGGGCTAAATGAAGGTTTTTCGGGATCGACCCAAGTCAATGATAGCTGAAGGAATCATTGAGGCCCCAAAATGAATCTCCTCAATGATACATTTCCAACGGGCTATCATATGCCTAAAACGGAGATCGTATGCAAAAGTTACGACGCCGGGAAGTTGATGCACCAACTTACCCAAACGGGGCCCACATGACTTTTGGCGCTTCATCTCCTAGGGTTAGGTTTTTGGATGTCGAGGGTTTTTGGCATTCCTGTTTATTGTAAAAAGGCCTTTAGAGCCTCATTGTAATCATCTTCTTGCGAATGCGAGTAGCCATCACATCTCTTCTCAGAGATAAGTTGTCACCATTCTGGCGAGTCTTTCACTCTGTATTTTTATAGTCTCTATGCATTTATTTCATTAATAGAAATCGTGTATTATTGTATCTCTGTGTTTATGGTTGCATCTCTGATATATTTATGTTATATTATTGGATATACACGATATCTTTGTGCATTTCTTTATTATATCTCCGCTCTCATTGCATGCCAAAAATAATCCGGATCACGTATATAACTCCTCTATAACGCTCACCTCAAGCTCTATCCACTGTAGAATATCAAGGATGTTATTATGGTATTTTAATCAAACTATAAAAACATATTTTCATTTTGAATAAGAAGATAAGCAAATACTATGTTATTAAGAACATCTACAAAAATACTCAATAAAAAGAGGAACTTACTACTTTACAAATTCCCTTATTTTCATTTAAAATATTAGTGTACTATAATTTTTCCGAGCTTATGTTTTTTAACCAATGCTTTTATTATGCTATAGGGAAAGATTTAAAAAAGAATTAAAAAATTGTCCAAAAAATGTAAACCTCTCACAAATCAACCACTCATGCAATTAGCGAATTAAACCAGTGAAATTAGCAGCAAAGTTTCTTATACCTGCCTCTTAGAGATGTTTCAACATCGTAGTTGTATGTATTTTATAATTGTAATTAAAAAAAAGTAACGTATGATATGGAGCTTGAGAAATCCAAAACAAAAAAATAGAAATTATATTATTGTGCACAAAAATCCTAAAATGGGAAATAGTAATTATTGTACTTATTATACACTCGTGAACTAGTTTTAAGCACCTTTGTATGTATAATTTGACACAAAGTATAAGTATGATGGACTAATAATTATTAATTTTAAACACAAACTACCTGAGTAATTTGAAAACAACTTTGTATGTATATTTTGACACAAAGTATAAGTATGATGGACTAATAATTATTAATTTTAAACACTAACCCCCTTGCTTTGAGTAATTTGAAAGACATTGAGGCACATTAATACTAATAATACCACGTTTTTATGCCAAGCTTTGCTCCAAAAATGTAGATCTAAGTTCCATTTATGTGTTAAATAATTAAAGGCAAGCTATAATTTACAACTCTTACCATATTTGATATCCAAGAAGGATTTGTAGACGTCGATATACACCACTTTAATATCTAAAACTGAACTTTGAGGCTAGCGATGGTTGCTTTCAGTGTCTTATTGTAGGCCAACATTGTTTGGTTCAATTCAACAATACAACCATCTAGTTTGGACATCCCATGGAGCGTTTTTTGCTCAAGCATGCATCCCAGAGATCCCAGAGGTGCCATACCATACCATAGATACCAAATTTGTGGGCACCTAAGTTGTATAGATCCTAAATGATGTGATTAAAGTTTGCAAGTAAGATGGAAACATTTAGTTCAATGGTCATTTATATTCAAGCATTGTAAACAAAACAAATAAAAATATCTTGAACGAGAAACCACAATTTCAAACTTTACATAATACATAGCCTTAGAGTCATGCATCTTTCACTTTAAAATAAATAAACATATTTAATCTTTACACTAGTTAATATAAGTGAACCAATCCTAGACTCTAGATGTCTTGAATCAAAGTTAAATATGTGTTTTACTACAATAGTATATATTTTTTCATAGTAAAAAGAGTTACACAGACACACTAGTCTCTCGACTTCCAAACACATAGATTTTTTAAGATGCATCAAAAGTATTGTGGAGAAATGTGAAATAGGAAGAATGTAAGCTCATTCTTTATAGAAAATAAATGCAAATGAATTTAATTGTGAATTTGAAAATATATTGTTATCTTGTTTTGGGTTTAGGTTTATTACAAGAATTTTGAAAGAAAGTTGGGAGAGTTGATAAACTATTTTTATTTGAAAAAATACATAGAAAAATACAATATGTGTTAACATTGTAGTCATTTTAGTAATAAGCATCATGAGAATTGAGGGAAGAATGAATCTGAAAAGTAGGTTAAATTTTTTTATAATTGACTTTTGTAAATAATATTGTATTATTGACATTAAAAAATATAATATATATTTCAATTGATTAGTAGGTTACACTTTCTTATAATTGACTTACATAAATGATATTATGTTATTGGCAACTAAATAAAGATAGTATTTATAACAATTTGATGTTCTAAATTTATTAAAACATACAAGCTAGGCCAACAATCTTAAAATTTATTTATTTTAGTTAAAATAAAGACAATTCATTAAATGAGAATAAAGTGATACGTAAAACATGAAGTACTATCAAATCAATGAAGTATTAAAGCATGAGGGAATGGAGTACAAATGGATTAAAATAATAATATCGTTTACATCAAGAATGTATTAAAACAAGGGTTTCGTGGCAGCTTAGTCCCTGCCAAGTAGATTTGGAAATGGAGATGATAGCTCACACCTTATAATTATTGATGATGATGTTTACTGTGAAACATGAACAATATGTTAAATAGGGACTAGTTTCATAGTCTTAAAAGAAATCAATTTGTAAAGATTTTAAATGAAAAAAATTAACACTGATAACTATACCCTGAGAAAGATTGGATTGGACCTAGACTCACAAGGAATGGAGGAAGACATGTTGCTCCATGACACTTAGTTTATAGATTTGGCATATGTCGTATTGGCCAGATCTACCACATTTTTACTTTAATGTGGATGTTGTATAGTTTTGGGATTAACCTAAATTTCCTTCCAATTAAATTAAGCTAGCCAAATGCAAATTGCATTTTAGAAATATTCAAATTTTCTTTTTGAAAATAAACCTTTCAAATTTAATAATATATATTTTTATATAATATTTATTATATTACATAATAAATATAATCTTAATATATTAGATAATAAATATAACATAAATATAATAATAAATAATATATTAGATAATAAATATAATATAAATATAATAATGCATAATAATAAATACATAGTACAACTTTTTTATATTTAGATGTGTTTAATGGTGAAATTCATTGATTATGTAATTAATTCTACATATTGAAATACATGAAGGGAGCAATAACACTTCAATTCTATCAACCAATTAAAAATGAGAAACACAAATATTTTTATTATATCCAAAAATATATATTTATTTTCCTATGTTAAACATTACATTGCATGTACAAATTTATGGTAAAAAACAAATTAATGTCACATCAAAAGTAAACTCATTGCTATAGTCCCATGGTCCCATGACAGGGACTAATAATGATATATCTTATATCAAGAATGATCACATTAAATGATAAATTAAAGTAATGGCTAGGTAACACTTGTAGGGATTTTTTAATATTTTCAATTAAATTTTGTAATTTGACAATACCTATTAAAACCACATTAAAAATAGTTATATCAGTGTGTTCAACCAATAAAAAATTAAGAATTTCAAATTTTATAAAATAAAAAAATACTTTTTATTTTTTAAAATTAAAATTAATAAAAGAAAATTTGAAAACTTTAAAAATATTTATACAATCACATACAACTAATTGAAAGTCAAAGAAAATTAACTCATAAACAATATTGTTATTATATAATACTTAGTATCATTCATACAATTTTGTTCCAACTTTAAAGATAATTTGGTTCATAAATTGGAGTGTGTAATATATTATAAGTCTCCACGAAAAGGGCCATTATACAGTACTATGTCCTAACTCCTTAGGACATGGGTACGTTTTCAAACTCTTACTCCCATTGTTATGGAAGTTATAGAGATAACGTTTTGCCAAATATGTTACTCATTTTTGGCTAACGATACCGACAAAGATTTTGGAGGATAAGTTTACTTATTTATTTATTTTTCTAATTATAATTACCCAGACTCCCTGGTTTTGAACGGGTAAAGAGTGAACTGGCCTTTCATACGGACACAATCTTCTCGGCTCCCAGAACAGAAGGCGTACACGTATTTTTGCAGAACAAACATAGGCTTTACGACTTTCAGAGATGAACCAGGGTATTCTGGCAAAGGTCGTATCGGTTCCACGCTCAGAGGTTCGGGTCAGAATGGAGAATCCCCCCCCCCCGCGGTTCAGCTTGACGATTATATTTGCATGCACCAGGGTTGACACTTGTCACCCTGGGAACTGCATGCGTTCCATAGCGTGCATCCCCTTGCATGTTCCCTTTCCAAAACTTAGGATAAACAGAAATGCACATGTCTCTTTTTGAAATAATACTAAAATATTATTTCACAGGCTTAAGCCCCTAGGCTCATCACTCAACCCCTTTTCCCACCTTCCAGCCCTTAGTTCCTTGCCCACTCTATGGACGCTCAGTCTCCCATCACTCATTCATCGTGGTCGGTCTGCACTGTCGGTGTTTATATTTTATTAATTGATCCGAATACATACAAGTACATCAGCAGGCTCCTGGCCTTC
>SNQJ01S0284558.1:0-11037 GCA_010110895.2 Picea sitchensis | reverse complement strand
AAACCCATCTTTGTCCACCTGGAAACGCAGGCCTCAGGCCATTCCACCGTTCTCATTCCAAGCATGCCCCAAATATGATATTTGAAATTGAAACACAACCGACACTCCACAACTCTCCACCTAGTAACGCATGAGTTAATTTAAATTGAAACACGCCATTGTCCACCTGGAAACATAGGCATCAGGTCATTCCATGGTTCACATTCCACTAATATTAATTTAAATGAAAAGAACAAATTCAATCCGTGTTAAAGATATAGGGTAACGATAGGCAATGTGTAATAAAGGGTAGAGAAAGTAACAGGCCAGGTGTAAGAAAGGGTAGCTTGAAAGTTAATATTGGTTTTATTTGCATAAGTATAGTGAGTGTCAATTGAAAACCTGGTTTAGTAACTTTTTAATCTTATAAAGTAAAAGTGAAAAAGTAATTAGGGTAACAGATGGATTTATAAATGCACGGAAGTTATGAACACTTAATATTATTCATTGATTTGAGAGAACGACAAAGAATATGCTAGCATCATTAAATGTTGACCATTATATTGGAATTTTACATTAAAAGTTTAATTAACTCATCAATTCCAATAGGAGGGACGCCAACGCAATTAAAATGATCAGAATGCATGAATATATGGTCAAATTAACAGGAATGGTAGCATATGAACATGACCAGAATGCATGGATATATGATCAAATTAGCACGAATGAAAGCATATATGTTTAGTCTTTAAGGTACTAATTTATCCAGAATTGAAAATTTTGAATTCAAATGTTCTTCTTAATGTATAGAATTCGAATTCTGAATTAGTATCCCAACTTGATAGCTATGCTATGAGGAGATGTTGTTAGTTAATGTAACATTAAATTATTAAAAACAATTATATTAAATAAAAAATAAATATATATATGTCTCTTACAATTTTTAAATAATTAAACTAAGGTAGATTTATTTTAAACTTGGAGTTATAAAGTATTTATAGGGATCTAATTTTTCAATATGTAATTTTTTATCATTTAATATGAAGGAATTAATATATGACATGGAATTAAATGATAAAAAAGATTACAACTTAAGAAATTTGAAATTTGATTTTCTAAGTGTTTCATAAATCAGAGATTTAAGATAACTCTTGTATTAATTATAAAAATAAGACATAAGCTAAACAACACTAAAAAAGGATACATCCCGGATTTACATAGTCACATAGAGAATATAGATGATCAGGGAGATGGGGTCTTGTATTGAGGAAACCCTAGGTACAGTGGGTGTCATGATCTATTTCTCCTATGGTTCTCTCTACTGATGGTTGTTGTAGTTAGGCAGTTACATTGGGTTGTTGGGAGGTTGGAGTTAGGAGAGAAGTTAACGTCGGTGTGATGGATTTCATGGGAGAGTTTTGATGGTTACACAGACCTTGTAGACTATGAAGAGGATTCGTCAGAAGGGCAGTTGATGTGGATCCTATTGGTCAATCTCTCACTCATGTTCTGGATCTCATTTCTCCTGTTGTCTGTGATATGAGAGTTGTTACTTTTTTTTCATCTGAACAATAGGCTCGGGGTTTGGTTTGTGGGGTTGCTCTTCCCCATTAGTCCCCTCCTGTCAGTGGTCCATCTATAGGCCTGGAGTCCAATATGACATCACTGCGATCCTTTCCACCCTTCTCATCCTAGGAAAGCGCATTGTCAAGATGTCAAGGTTCAAAGTATGGTGCATGGTGGATGTATTCAGGTCTCTCGCACACATGATGTAGGAGCATCGCCTTCAAAGTCAACAACGCACGCATGGAGGCAAATGAATGACATCTCAACAATGCTAGAATTTCAAATCAAAAGTTAATTTCAGAATTTAAATTGGTTGTTGGGATATTTTGTAAACAACAATTTTAAATTGTAACTTGTTTGTAAAGTTGGGAAGGACTGTAAGAGATTGCATAGATGGAGTGTTGACTCTATCTGGAAATAATTGGTAGTTATTGTAATAGGAAAAAGTAGGTAACAACTTTGATTTTGATAGGATAGATTTCAGACAGGACAGAGAGCTCGTGGAGCATTCCTTAGATAGGTTTTTCATTGTTGCATTGTAACATATAGACATAATCTGGAGAAGAAGATAGAGATCGGTAGAACAGAGTAGAGTAGTAGAAACACTATGTAACTTGTTTTTCACGAATGAATAGAACAGACGAAAATTGTCCCAAATACTTGGACTGTGTTCATTTCTTGTGAGGTTGAATGAATGTTATTCTATGTGTATGATTTATTTCGATTCATTTAAGGTATGATTGTTCGAGAGATTGACTGTATGAGTTTGTGATGAAACTGGATGAGTTTCAATTGTTTCTCTTCTGATACTTGTATGCAAGGTGTGCATCTCGAGCGCAAGGAGTGCATCAATTGAGTCTCAGATTGACTCAAATAAGTTCAGAGAGAACTAGTGAAACTCATACCAGGTGAAAGGTGTGCATAGCGTCAAGAAGCCAACAAGATTTGAAGAACCAATGTAGAAGAACGCCAGGTGGGTGAGAAGCATTTTCTTTTCAAGAAAATCCTTCAAAATGATTTATTCGAAATCCCGAGAACGCAAGGTGTGTGTGGGAGATAGAAATCCTTTTAAGGGTAGAAGCTCAGAAGAGACAACACTTTCACAAGTGTTGAAGAGATCCTAGAGTCAAATCCATAGAAGGGATAAAGGTTCGAGACCTTTGAAAATTAATAAATCTTCTAAGTCGGGGAGATATTAGAAGCTCAAGAGGAAGAATGATCGTGATCATTAGATCATAGGAAAGAAGATCAAAATTCATCGAATCAAAAAGAAGTGCACGATCCTTAGTACTTCGCGCACTAAGGAGAGAGAATCTATCAGAGTTGAACGTTGAGATTCCTGAAGTCCGGAACCCTGAAATAGAATCTCGACCATCGGATCAGTGGGATAAACCTGAGCCATCAGATCACTGGAAGTGAATATCAAGTGTCGAATCACCAGGATGAATCATAACCGTTGGTTGTTATGAGCTCAGGAGGAGGAGGAGCGGTTTTGAATATTGAGATTCCTGAAGTCCGGAGCTCCAGAACGATGAAGTGGAATCTTAGTCGTTTGATCATTCGAACAGAATCTGAGACATCAGATCGTCTGGGGTGAACCTCAGATGTTGGATTGATCAAGAGAGTGTGGGCCATTAGATATCATGATTGCATAAGGATTCGAGTTTGAAACTTGATACTCCCAAAGCGTGGAGAGTCAAAGAGCCGGAGCATATCTGGACCATTGAATCTAGGAGGGTACATGTCAGCAGGTTCAGAAGGTCTAGAGGAAGGCAAAAGTTGAAACTTGAAACACCCGAAGCCCAAATATTCATCGGATTAAGAGAAGATGTGGCACAAGTCTGTTAACTCTGGGTAAATCCTCGAAGAAATCCTCGATCATTGGATCAGAAGGGACATGCGTCAGTGGATCTTAGACTATGGGTAAAAGTCATTAGGAAAAAGAGACATGAGACTTGAGATCTCATAAGTCCAGAGACCTGGAGGAAATATCGAGCATCGATAGAGAAGGGGATCATTGGACCATTGATTTGAGCTGGGGGTCAATCAACCGAAGAAAAGGAAGGACTGTTGATTTACGGGACATGTGTTCGTAGATCATCAACTCTGGAAGGTTGGAGTATGAGAGAGAGTTGGGTTTGAGATTTCGAACTCCCTGAGTCTGGAATCACGAAGAAACCTTGACCGTTGATTCAAAGGGAGCTGATATGGTCCGTAGATAAGAAGAACACATATTTGAATCTCCTATTTGGACGTTATCGTCAAGATCGTGAGATCGACGATCTTGTGTCATTGCGGGGAAAGAAGTTGCGAGGAGTTTCATATATCGAGGACGGACCACAATTCGAATTGTGGTAGCCGAGGTGGGCTATGTTTAGATACAGAGGGGTACCTTTAAGGTTCCAGAGAGTCTTTTGACTCAAGAATCAGAGATGCAAGACCGAGAAGTCGTGCAACCCTATGGGGAAGTAGGGGGGATGAATCAGGTGGTATTAGAGAAGATTTTAAGTTTGTTTGCAGACAACAGACAAAAGGAGAGAGGAGGAAAGTTGGTATCATTTGTGGTATCAAAGAAATTTGATTTATCTTTGTAGGTGATGCGGCGAAATTATGACACCCCGAAGGGACAGAGAGAATGTAGAAATGGAAGAATAAATGAGGCGACTTCGAATGAGACTGAACACCATGGAAACAACATAGAGAAGAGCACCAGACACTGGAGATATCAGTGAAGTTGAGAGTGAATAAGAAGAAGAGGTCGAAGAGAATGTAGCGGAGGATGCTGCACATTATCGCTTAGTAAAAGATGTTTCAAAAATAGGAGCCAGAGCAAGAATAGAGGTACCAATGTATGAGGGAAATTTAAAAGTTGAAGAATTGTTGGATCAGGTATGTGCTATGGACAAATACTTCGATTACTAAGATATCGAAGAAGACAAGATGGTGAAGCATGCAGTGACAAGACTGAAAGGTCATGCAGCCCTATGGTGGGACGAACTGCAAGCCACCCACAAGAGAAATGGTAAGCAAAAAATTAAAAACTGGGATAGGATGATAGCTAAGCTGAAAGCCAAATTTATCCCGAAAGATTGCCAAATTAATCTTTACAAAATATTGCAGAACCTGATACAAAAAGGTTTATCAATGAAGGATTTCACTGAAGAATTTTATAGACTGGACATCAGGGCTAGACAGAAGGAAAATTAAGATGAAAAGATAGCTAGATATATCAATGAGTTGAGATATGAAATCCAAGAAGATATCAGCATGATGTTGGTTAGTGCAGTCGAGGATTCTTATCAAGCAACCTTGAAAGTTGAAGAAAATTTGGTCAGGAATAAAATCCAACGAAGCAGAGGAGGAAACTCAAACAGGGGTAAGGGAACTACCAGAGACAAGTTCCATAATTCAAAGCATGAAGCTGACAAAGAACATAGTCACCATGAGAAAGGTGGAAGTTCTAAAGAAGGACAACATGGTGGAAGAGGTTTGTCTTCCAGAGGAAGAGGATGAGGAAGATCCAGAGGAGGCATAGTTAAATGTTATACCTATGGGAAAGAGGGACACAAATCTTGGGAATGTCCTGACAGAAAAAGAGAAGGAGGTGAAGCACACATTGTTGAATCACAAAAGAATGTGGAAGAAGAAGAAAAAAAAGGAGGAAGGAACCTCATGATGAGAAATATTCTTCTTGAAACCGAGAACGAACCAGAGGAACCAGTTCATCGAACAAGTCTGTTCAGAAATGCTTGCAAGTCAAAAGACAGAGTTTGCAAGGTGATCATAGATAGTGGGAGCATTGTCAATCTAGTATCCACAGAGATGGTGGAAATGTTGGAGCTGAAGACAACTGCACATCCAAACCCATACAAGGTATCATGGTTGCAGAAAGGACATCAAGTAATGGTAATTCAACAATGCCAAGTTGAATTTAAAATAGGAGGTTATAAGGATGAAATACTATGTGATGTAATTCCTATGGATGTCTGTCATATTTTATTGGGGAGTCCGTGGAAGTATGACCAAAAAGTTATTCATGATGGAAGAAATAATACTTATACCCTAGAAAATAATGGTAGGACACATATGCTTTTACCCATAGAAAACAAAGAGAAAAAGAGGGAAGCTATTTCAAGCATACTTCTCATGAGTGGGAAGGAGATATTGAAATAAGTCAAGAAGGAGAAAGAAATGAAATTTGTTGTAGTGAGGAAGCCTAGAGTTATCCTTACAAATACTTTTGTGGAAGATTTTCCTATATAAATCTAGGAACTATTAGAAAACTTTGTTGATATAGTAGTGGATGAGTTACCACACTCATTGCCACCCATCAGGAGTATAAGCCATCATATTGACCTTATTCCAGTAGCTAGTTTACCAAACAAAGCAGCTTATAGGTTCACACCTAGAGAGAATGAGGAAGTCAAAAATTAAGTCCAGGAGTTTTTGGATAAAGGTTTAGTCAGGAAAATCTTAAGCCCATGTGTAGTACCACCTCTGTTAAATTCAAAGAAGATGAGGGATGGAGAATGTGTACAAATTCCCAAGCCATCAACAAGATAACCATTAGGTACATATTTCATTTACCAAGGATGGATGATTTGATGGAGTCTTTGAGTGGAGAAAGATATTTTTCCAAGATAGACTTGAAGAGTGGATATCATCACATAAGACTAAGAGAGGGAGATGAATGGAAAACAACATTCAAGACAAACAAATGATTGTTTGAATGGCTAGTCATGCAATTTGGGTTGACAAATGCGCCAAGGACATTTACGAGATTTATGAATGAAGTGTTGAAATACTTCATTGGGAAATTTGTCATAGTATATCTAGATGACATACCAATATTCAGTAAGACAAAAGAAGAAAACTTAAGACATCTGACATTAGTGATGGAAAGGTTGCACCAAGAGAAATTGTTGATAAATCTAAAGAAGATTTCTTTTATGAAGAAGGAGTTCATATATTTGGGGTTCGTAATCTTTTCAAATGAATTGAAGATGGACCCAGAAAAGGTAAGATCAATCAAAGAATGGCCATTGTCGAGCAACATATTTGAGGTAAGAAGTTTTCATGGGTTAGCAAGATTTTATAGAAAGTGATGCAGGAGCATTGTTGGAAAGAACGCAGTGCAAGACCCATCATCGTCACGGAATCCGTACAAGAGCCAACACTGACAGTTGCAACATATATTTGAAATCCACCTTAACTCAACGCTAAAATTTATCTTTTGAGGCACGCTTGAACCCAAAGCTGAAATTACCCTTTGAGGCATGTTTAGATAATCATGAGTGGAGTGGGAGTTTCCATTATGACTCTAGAATGCGATCGATCCAAGATACTCGTAGGATAGTCTTAGAGTAGACATGTAGTTAAGGGGGAAACCCTAAGGGCCCTCTGATATATAGAGCTTTTGTATGCCCAAATGAGGCTGGCTGCAGGGTATATTTTAGCTGCAAGTTAGCAGGAAATTGGAGTTTGAGTTGTTGCTTTGATTTCAGTTGTAGTCATTTTCACTTATGAATAGAACAGAGAAAAATTGATCCAATGCATGATGTGAAGATTGTTTTTGAATTCTCTGTATTGTGTTTTCATGAGTGAATGAATGAATCTCATTATGAATAGATGAAACTATGAATGTTAGGATAAGTTTCAATTGTTTCTCTTCTATTGAAGTAGTGCAAGGTGTGCACACATAACAAAATGAGTGCGTTGATGGAATCTGTTTCGGTTCCGAAGCTCAGAAGAGATAACATGAAAATTTCCCTTTGCAAGGAGTGAAAAGAGACTAGTGCAAGGTGTGCACAGTCATTCTCAAGAACCCAAAACCTTGCGTAAATATCTGGTGCAAGGAGTGCACAGATTCGAGATTCAACTAAGTGTCGAAGGGATTTCACAAGAAGTCGAAGAACCAGAAAAGGAAAACGACAGGAGGGTGACAGGATTTTCTCATCGGTAAATCCTGAGGACCCGAGTTATTGAAATACCTGAAATGCAAGGAGTGCATGGGAAATATAATTATTCACGAGAACAAGCTCAGGAGGAATAACACTTTTCATAAGTGTTGACGAAATCCAAGAAACAGACTCGCAATAAGGACAAAGGTCGAAGCCTTTGAATCCTCCAAAAATATTCCAACTCTGAGGATCGCGTAAGTGTAAGGGGGATACGACTTCAACCATTTGATCTGAATGCTAAGGAATCAGATCCGTCCATTGGGAGGGACGCGTGGCTAACGATCAACATTTCACTGACTTGCGTTGCAGAGAAGTCAAAGGGTGGAGCACTAAGAATTCGTGAAGCTTGAATCCACGACTTGATCTTAGTCATTGGATCTAGGAGAGATGTGGACCGTTGATTTTCCAGGGTGAAATATTGACATTTTGGGTATCGAAGGACTGGAGGTGAAAATTATCTTGATTTCGCAAAATGCGAAGTCCCAAAATTATCGTGACCATCATTTTTTAGGAGAGATATGGACCATTGATCCAATGCCATCGCGATTTCGGCTATCGGGAGTACGGAGGCAAGGGAACTACGAATTCATGAAACACAAATGCCGACTTAATCGTAGCCATTGATCAAGGGGAGATCTAGACCATAGATATCAGGTCATCATGATTTCGGCTTTCAGGTGAACAGAGGTAACAACACTCCTAGGGTCCCAAAATGTGAAATCGCGATGCACCTTTCCTTTGCATGCGTGGTCACCGCCAGTGGTCACAGGGGAGAGGGGGCTTAGCTGAGAGGGGATATCACCCGTTTGGCATTGATATTCGAACGACGCTTGGGAGAGAAGTCGCGGGTCTCAATCGACCTACACATTTGGAGAAAGGACCTATGAAAGTGGGTTTGGGGTCTAGCAGAGACCCGGAGATTCAATCAGACTCAATATTTTGATCGATCCTAGAAGGGAATGGGGGTTTTCACCAAGTGGTATTAGAGATGATTTTTGCCTATATATTTTAGGTGAAGGAGACAAAAGAACTCAAAGTTGTACTCTGTGTGTGTGAGAGACAGACAACAAAATTCCACCAAGGATATGAGGAGATAAACCTTTATCCAATCGAGTTGTAGAAAGGGAGATGAGAGAACTTCGTGCAAGATAAGAAGTAATGGAGGCAGCACAAAGGAGAGAACCTGACACTGGAGACGTCAGTGATGAAGAAAGCGAAGAGGCAGTGGGTGAGAATGTCGTCGAAGAAGTTGCAGGAGAGGATGTTGTTGAGGAATGCTTGCTAAGAGAAGTTGCTAGATTGGGAGGCAGAGACAAGATAGAGGTCCCAATATATGAAGGCAATTTAGACACCGAGGAGCTGTTGGATTGGATAAGGTCCATGGACAATCATTTCGAGTATGAAGATGTCAATGAAAAGAGAAAGTTGAAACAGGTTGTCACTGGGCTAAAAGGACATGCAACACTGTTGTGGGATGAACTGCAAGATGAAAGGAGAAGAAAAGGAAAAAAAAACATAAATAGTTGGGACATAATGGTATCCAAGTTGAAGGATAATTGCATGCCCAAGGATTATCAGATCAATTTATTTAGGAAAATGCAGAACCTAAGACAGAAAGGGATGAAAGTTAAGGAGTATACAGAGGAGTTCTATAGGCTGAACATCAGAACTGGGGAAAGAGAGAGAGATGAAGAAAAAGTTGTCAGGTATATGAATGGCTTGAGATATGAAATCTAGGATGATCTCAGTATGATGCCAGTAAGAAAAGTGGAGGATGATTATCAGTGTGCACTGAAAGCAGAGGAAACGTTGTCCAGGAAACAAAGCCAACGAGGAAGAGGTAAAAGATCGATCCCAACCAAAATCAAAGGATTTACCTGTGGCATAACACATCAGTCTAAGGATGAGGCTGAGAAACCACACAATCACTCGTAAAGAGGAGGAAGTTCCTGAGAAAGACAGGGTGGTGGAAGAAATTATTCCAGAGGAAGAGGAAGAAGAGGAGGAGGAGATGTAAGATGTTATGCCTGTGTAAAGACATGCCACATGTCTTGGGAATGTCCCGAGAAAAAGAAAGAAGGAGGAGGTGAATCTCACATTTATGAAGAACAAAGAAGAGATGTTGAGGTGGAAGGAGAAAAGGATGGAAGATCCACGATGTTGAGGAAGGTTCTCTTAAAACCAGAGGCAAAAATTGAAAGGTCGGTGCAGAGAAACAATCTCTTCAGAATAGCTTGCAAGACTAAAGATAGAGTATGCAAGGTGATAATCGACAATGGGAGCACTGACAACTTAGTATCCACAGAGATGGTTGAGAAATTGGAGCTGGAGAAAAATTCACACCCGAAGCCATACAAAGTCTCATGGTTGTAGAAAGGACACTAGGTAATGGTTATTAAACAATGCTTGGTTGAATTTAAAATAGGATGATATAGAGATGAAATTCTATGTTATGTAATTCAAATGGATGTATGTCATATTCTGTTGGGAAGACCATGGAAGTTTGACAGGAATGTCATTCACAATAGGAGGAAGAATACATACACATTAGAGAAGAATGGTAGAACACACATGTTGTTGCCAATAGAGGAGAAGAGAGTAAAAGAGGAGACCAACACAAGCATACTTCTCATGAGTGGGAAAGAACTCCTGAAGGAAGTCAAGGAAGAACATGATATGCAGTTTGATGTGGTAAGGAAACCTAGAGTTATCCTTACAAGTACTTCAATGGAAGGTTTGCCTAAAGAGGTTCATGAATTGTTGGATAATTTTACTGACATAGTAGTGGATGAGAATCCTAACTCATTGCCACCCATTAGAAGTATCAACCATATTGAATTAATACTAGGAGAAAGTCTTCAAAACAAAGAATCATATATATTGACACCTCGAGAAAATGGGGAAGTGAATAACCAAGTCTAGGAACTGTTAGACAAGGGTTTGGTCAAAGAAAGCTTGAGTCCATGTGTAGTACCAACTATATCGAGTCCAAAGAAAGATGGAGGATGGATAATGTGTATCGACTCAAGAGCCATTAATAAGATCACCATCAGGTATAGATTTCCTTTACCCAGAATGGATGATTTAATGGATTTCTTAAGTGGAGAAAATTTCTTTTCCAAAATATATTTGTAAAGTGGATATCACCAGATCAGAATGAGAGAAGGTGATGAGTGGAAAACAACCTTTAAAACAAATGAAGGTTTGTATGAGTATCTTGTTATGCCATTTGGTTTAACAAATGCCCCGAGTACTTTTATGAGGATGATGAATGAAATACTGAAAGATTTCATTGGTAAGTTTGTGGTTGTGTATCTGGATGATATACTTATCTTTAGTGGGACTAAAGAGGAGCATTTGAGGCACCTAACATTTGTAATGAGGATGCTACAATAGGAGAAGATGCTGGTAAATTTGAAGAAGTCCTCTTTTATGAAGACATAACTCATTTACTTTGGTTTTGTGATCTCTTCAAATGAATTGAAGATGGATCTAGAGAAGGTGAAAAAAATCAAAGAATGGTCATCACTAA
>SNQJ01S0284557.1:0-11037 GCA_010110895.2 Picea sitchensis | reverse complement strand
GAATCAAAGTGCTTTTCTATTTCTATTTCGTATATCATTTCTGTGTATTGTGAAGATTATGCTGGATATTTTACTGTTATTCTGCCATTTCTAGCATTTTATTTATGTTCTGCATATTTTATATATCTGGTATCTTGCAGAAACCTAAGAGACAACCCGGCATCACGCAAAAACTACACTTATTAGGATTCAAGAGAATCTGATAGTAGCAACATTGTTCGAAGATTAGTCGGAGGTATGTGGGATGATCAGATCTCTTGCGAGAGCGTGATGCTAGATCATCAAGATATGCCTCAACTATATGTCTAAGGTCATGGAAAGAAAACAACATGGCCCGCTGAAAAGTGGCTCAAACATTCTTCAGGTCAAAAGGCATATTACAGTATGCGAACATGCCCCAACGACAGATACACTTTTTTTTATGCTAGTCTTCGGGTTTGATCTAAATCTGGTTATATCCCAAAAAACCATCCATGAATGAAAATACCTCACAGCCTGTGCATTCATCAACAATCTGATCGATGAATGGGGTGGGAAAATTATCTTTCAGACAATCCTTGTTCAAGTCATGAAATTCCATGCACACGTCAATCATACCCTATTTCTTGTTAACCGGAACAGGGTTTGACACCCATTCCATCAACTGTACGGGGCACATAAAACCGGCTTTAAGCATTTTCTCTACTTTATCCTTAATTGTTGTCTCTTTCCAAGGATTTACCAAATGAAGCTTCTTTCAGACCGGCTTGTCATCAGGATAAGTCGTTATTCAATGTTCAATGATTCTTGGGTCTATGCCTGGCATTTCCTCATAAGACCAGGAAAAAACATTGCGAAATTCCTTAAATAACTCTGTATAAATTCGAATCTCTTCGGGGGAGCAGTTTGCTCTGATGAAAACATTCTCCACAACGCCAGGGGTTCTGGAGATATCTATGGGAATTGTTTCAGCGATACTCTCCATATTACCCTCGGCGTAAAATGTGTGCGTAGCCAGATGATTAATAGGACAAGACCTATCTCCATTCATAATAAAAACAAATTTGCCTGCCTCTATTCTTCCTAACTCCAGGAGGAAGTAAGATCTATGATGGAGATCATCCTAGGGTCTGTCTGGACTAGTCAATGCCTCAAGAATCGCCTCATCTGAGGGTAAGACCAGGTCTAAAGGATTTGTAGTGGAAAGAGAACCTTGAGCCCAAATAGGCTCGAGAATAAGATCTAACTCCTGTGCGGAAGTTGGATTGGGGTCGGCCGAAGCTTGTTGTACAATGTTATATGAAACTTCAGTCGTGGACAAGGGCATGGCCATGCCAGAATTCCCTATCCCTTCCATCGGAGCCGATGGGGAAGGAAGAGTCCACAGATCATGTAAGTAAGTCGTTTGAAATGACGACATTTGAAAAATTTCATCTCTGGGCTGGTTGGGGGCAGCCGATTGAGGTTGACGTCGTCAGAAGGTGGCGGGTAATCAAAAGTACCCATCAATGATGGACACAAACCAACCCCTAAATTGACGGTGTTGGGCTTAGGATTATCAATCATCGGGACCGTGGATGCCTTCGATGAAGGGTCAGGAAGGGAGAATGACAACTGGTCAATGGTCACAATCCGACCCTTGTGTGGAAACAACAAGAGCCAAAAAACTGTAACAACCACTGCATGCATTGGATAGGTCCAACTCCTTCCTAAAAAAAGGTTGTAGTGGAGAGGTGCATCACCTAATTCAATTCGACACACACGTTCTTTCCTCCTAACTGCATGGGGAAAGAAGGAATGATTCCATGTGGTATGAAAGAACAATCATCAAATGTCGTAAGCAACATAGGTGACAGAGACAAACCGGGTTGTCCAATGGCCTTCCAACACGCCAAAGGCATCACGTAAGTTGAGTCACCCTCGTCAACCACTGTACGAAAGATATTTCGAGTAAAATATTTTGTGGTGTAAGCCACTACTATCTGAAGTGCAACGTGGTAAGGAAGACGAGGTTTCAAGTCATTTGGATCGAGAACGATCGCTCCTGAGTTACAAGTCTCTGCAGATCCCAAGGTGGATAACAAAGATTTTCTTTGTGAAGGGCAACTCTGGAGGACTTCCAAATTAGACATCGCGCACGGGGTTTGTGCCAAATCTTCCACAATGGAGTAGTTCTAGGAATCCCTCACATTCAGATTATGAGAAGTTTTCTTGAACACACCTTTAGGGATGTGTGTCATTGTTTCACCCATCGTCTTCTCAATCTAGAGAGGATTCAATGGGTTTGTGGCTTCTTTTCCCTTTTCGGCAGATTCCGACATTCTGTAATCTCGGGCCCTTGTCGCTATATGAGCGTCACCTTTCAACATGTAAACATTTGCGGTCGGGTTATTANCCAGTAGACATGGGGGGTCCCTAACTGCCCCCTTCTGCGCTCGAGGATGATGCAGCTTGAGCCATATTTTTCCCATGTGGAAATGGGTTCATTATCACAACATGTTGTTTCCGCGCCAATAGATTTTGAGCTTCCATAAGTTGAGGGCACATGTGAGTCAGGTGGTCCTCCGTGCAAAGGTTACACAGATACTTTGACTTTCTCTTCTCTTTTTTTTCCCGACCAACATTGTTATTAGTCTTTTTGTCCCCTTTACCATTCTTGTTCCATTGTTTCTTCGTTCCTTCAAGCTATTGGTTGGCCTTTGGGTTCGTCAATTGCACACTGTGTACACCTAACATTTAGGTAGGGGGAACAGTTGAACCGGAGGTCTGGCTAGTTGCAGTATGTTGTATCGAAAATTGTTGTAATTTATTTGACAACATATCAATGGACTTTCCTTGTGTTGAGCCCACAATACCATCGGCATGGGGTCTAGACTTTTGTTTGTCCTTATCAAGGATGGAACGTGGCACATCTGGAAAGATCTCATAGAGAATGTCAGACTGAGAGTAAATTAGTTCAAGCTGTTGCACTATCATTATCGCCTCCTCCTCTGAAAACACTCCAGAAGTTTCTACATATTTGGATACAACGGGTACCAAAGACTTCAGGAACCATTCCAACAAGAAAGTCGGAGGGACCTATACCTTAATCAAGCTCTTTCGACACCGCCATTCTCGGATGTGGTCGGAGATATGGTCGACCTTAGTCTTCTCAAAGTTGGCCAGCAATTCAGTGTCAACATCATATCTCATGGGTAACTGGAAATGGCTTAGGAAGACCATCACCAAGTCATTAAAGTAAGAATACCTCGAGCGGTTGAGCTCAATATACCATTTCACGACACCCCCGATAAGAGTGCGTTGAAAAAGGCACAAATGGACGGAGTCATCTCGTAATGAGTTTGACGAGAACCATAAGTGAAAGATTGTCATGTGATCACCTGGGTCTTCGCTAGGTTTTCCTTCGAATTTTGGAATATCCGAGGGAAACTTAGTCGACATGGAGGGACAACGTAGATCATGACAAATTGGGTTGTTGAGTAAACTTGACAAGTCTGGAAGATGTAGCGTTTCCAGAAAAGGTAGTTTAGGTTGAGTACTATGTACAAGAAAAACAGGTCTTGGAGTTTGACTGGCACCAGGTTGCCAGGGAAAGTTGCACTACTGGCCAGGGTTCTGGTAGAAAATGTGGCCTTGAACATCGTACATAAAGTTTGTTTGCTGGGATATCATCATTTGACTCCCATAATTGGACGACATGGCTTGGGCGGGGATTTCTCCCTGTTTTGTGTTCCAAGGATTTTGGAAGGGGATGCCCCCAGCCTATCCGACGAGTATAGGTAGTGAACCTTGCTCGGGGTTCCATTGACCATGGAAGGGGTTTCCCCCGATCGACATCCCTTGCGAGGGAATTGATCCCTGCCAAGGATTTCAAATCCCTTGAGAGGAGAAAACTCTTGTACTTTCCCCCTGTCAAGGAATAGTACCTTGTACAGGGTTATGTTGCCTAGAACCGGGGTTGCCCCCAGTCGAGACGACAACCGAAGAAAAAGGTTTGTTCCCAAATGCGTCAAACAAAGAGAACGACATGGATCCCACTGGCTTAGTG
Source organism: Picea sitchensis (assembly GCA_010110895.2). Lineage (NCBI taxonomy): Eukaryota > Viridiplantae > Streptophyta > Pinopsida > Pinales > Pinaceae > Picea > Picea sitchensis. The sequence continues at coordinate 7,010 of SNQJ01S0284557.1, read as the reverse complement.
TAAGACAAAGGTCCTAAACTGCCTGCTCCAAATAGGTTGTAATTAGCATTCGGCTGGATGGGTTGCTGGAAAGCACCACTGAGCGAGGGGGACGAAGGAGGTATATGACCCCCACCATAAGGGATATCATTAAAGGGGACTGAAGTTCCCCTAATAGATCCTTGCACGGGAGTGTTTGAGCTCCCTGCCCCCAAACCCATGGTCTGTAAAGTGGAGTAGGTAAGGACTGAGTTCGAATCGAAGCTGAGCATCCCATATGAGAATGGGGGGCCCGTCACAATCTACATAAATGGAGTAGTGGTCGCCACCGATGACGGTATCAGACCACTACCCAAGGTAGAGGGAGTCGAGACCACTGTGGTTCGGACTGGCGAAGGTGGGTTAGGAGGATTCTCGGATGAAGTAGCAACATTTGCTTCCATGGTTGCTTGTAAGACTAAATGGCGCTCTAAAGGTGTCACCTCTGGAGGGAAAAATTGTACTAAGATTGGCACCAACAAGTTAGTAATCGGAGGGTTGGCTAGCTGGAGAGCTTCCACCCCAAGTTCAGAAATAGTAAGATCCTCTAGAGTCGAATAATCTCCTCTCGGAGCAGGCTCGAGCACAATTTCATGTGGCCTGGTCACTTTGAACGACCCTTGTTGGTCAAGTATTCGTCGTAACGATGGCGGAGGTGGCTCCAATGCAACCGACGATAGGCCCTGAAGCCTTTGCGACCGAGGGAGCTCTTGATATTCCACTTTGTGAAAATATCAATCGACACAGTAAGGCTTAACTAGTGTTTTAAAAACCAAGCACACACTAGAAAAATTCCTATAAGACAAATCAAGCAAACAACTATCTAGTAGGAAGAACAATTATGCCAGCCAACACTAGAGCAACTAACCGGTGCAAGTGAAAATCGAACATAGAAGCACCCTCCGGGTATACTCTATGAAGCATGACCCAATGTCTACCCTAGGTACCATGGTATACCCCTGCAGTCACCTATGTAAGTCTCTATAATATGGGAAACTAAGTTGCCAGCTCATAGTCAGTCACTAGGTGGGTACAGTCGACAGTCGGGCAGATCGCAGTGAGCAGGATAACAAGTCCAAAACCTATCGAGGATATCAAAAGCAAGTGGTCCAGAAGACAACAGAGGATCTTGAACAAATTCGAGGTCCACTAAGCTCTGTAGGCAAATGCAGTTGGTAGTACTCCCACGACATATCCTCAATATGCATTTCCCACTACGTTTAGTCCGACTTTGGAGGGGTTATCTCTGCTGCCTTTCCTCACGTGACCTCGTGTTTATCCCCTGTGTTAGAGGGGGGTCCTGGATAACTTTTACGACACTGGACTTTAACACTCCCTAACTATGACTCCAATGTTTGTTTAACGACCTTGAAGAGTTTCCTCTCCAACCTAATTCAAGGCCCTAACCCTAAACTAGTTGGTTGATCCTAGAAACATAAAATGTCTAGTTAATTTTAGATTTAGAGTTCTTTTTAATGGCTTGATTTACTCAAGGGATATGGCGATGAAACTAGTGATGTTATAAGATACGAAAGAGAGGAGAAAAATATGAAACTTGAAAGCAAAATTACTTCTAATCAAAAGCAAAGTTTTACAACTAACTCTTTGTAAGCAACTTTTCTTTAACTAACTTTTTCAAGATCTTGAAAAGAAAACCTAAAACGTATTTTTGCTCGACTACAAGCTACTTATGTTTCAATAAATCAATAAATAACTTAAAAAACTGACTCTTTTTCCTTTTTAGAAAATAACCAACTCTAACTACTTTACCAAACTGAAAAGATTTTTTTTTTTTTTTAAATTGCTTCAAACATAAAAAATGAAGTAAATATTTTTTTCTCTTTTTTCAAAGAAAGTGAAAGGGGTAAAAAGAACACTAAAACAATATTGAAACATATTCCTATCCCACTACGGATCATAGAGAATCACTCAAGAAACCAAGAAGGCATATCTTTAATTCAAAAACTTGCTTTAAACCCTTTCAAAATTAAACACAAGAAAATCAATAAGACAATTAAACTAAACTCAAAACCCAGGCTATGGTTGTAAGACAGAGACTTTGGATTGATCCAAGAAACCCTGATAAGTGTGAACTTCAATAAGGAAAGAGGCCAACTCCCTCTTTTTTCAAATAATTCTTGAAACAGAGACGCGGGCTGTTGCATCAACAACTTGCATATGTATGCAGGTTGTTTACTGAGCAGAGCGTGTATGTACGCGGGCTGACTCAAGACATGGCACATACACCTCTGTATCTTTCCAAAAAATAAAAGAACTTATAGAATCGCAGGGCATGGACAACTGGTATAACACCTAAAGGTGACTAGGATCCCTTAACAGACTCAGAAAACTCGACAAAAACTTGAAAGGAAAACAAACCAATCAAACAAACCAAAATCCCCTAAAAAATCTAAGAGGCTTCCCCAGTATGGTCACCAGTTCTTCTAGTGGGAAAACCCCCCCTTTGACTACACCAGGGTTTAGAATGTAGGCATATCGATTAACCGTTTAAAATTCAATTAATTCTCTATACTACCCCAAACATACCAAAACTCATATGAAGAAAGCAAGGAAAAAGGAGATCGGGTAACTATCCCTCTAATCCCACATCTGGTGATGACCTCCTTGCGCTTGGAAGTTTCATTGATTGCGCGCCTCCTCCTAGGGATGAAATACATCTAAAGATTGAAAAAGAGAAAACTACAAGCATGCTATTCCACATATAAGTTAGGGTTAGATGTTAGACACCATCATTTGGGACAAGAAAATGTAATTCTTTTATTAATAACACAAAGATTATACCTTTACAATATAAGTCAGACACCATTCCACAAACTTGGTCTAGGCTCCTCTTCACCAAGCTCCAAGTGCACCTTGTATGAAATTCTCCTCTCAACCTTCTGATCTATTATTGCGAAGTGAATGGGTTAAATGGAGGGAGAAGGGGCTAATGAGGGAATGCTGAGGCAATTTCTCACAAAAGGCAACAATATCTTGGGCACGGAGGGGAAGTGAAATTGGGCAGAGTTTCACTGTTCTTATGATTATATGTGAAATGAGACCCCAACACCTCCTTTTATATGACGAAAGTATGGTTATTCGGTTGGGTAACATGATATAGCAGGTGGATTAGTTGGAAAACTACCAATAGCCCGTAATCTCAACAAATTCCTTGCAACTTTTGCAAGTATACATGGTCTGTAATGGTGTAGCATGCGTATGTACGCGAGTTGTAGTGGTGCAACAAATGTATGTACACGGGAAGTAATGGTGCAGGGCACATACATATTCTAAAAATTAGTTTTTTAAGAAGAGAAACTCAACAATGCTTTGGAAAAAAATGTAAGTAAGAGGGGCCAAGGACATGTATGCATGTGTAGAGAAATTTAGGGTTATAACAAAGTTGTAAGCTTAGATTGTGACAATCATAGTGCAATCATTCTAACAAAGAACCCTTCTTAGCATTATAATACAAAGCACAATGATTTTAATTATCACTTTGTGAGAGACATGGTTGAAGACAAGAAGGTGTTGTTGGTGAAGGTGGACACTTTGAAGAATATTGCATATTCATTGACAAAGTTTGCAAGTATTGAGAAGCTCTCTTGGTGTAGAGGAGAAACGGGCATTGTTGATCATGTAATCCTTGGGCCTCCTATATGTAAAGAAAATAACAAGTGGGATAATGTTGGGCATGTGTTGTATTATTTGCATGATTATCTCCACACACAATATGTTGCACCAACAAACCCCCCTTGTCTTAGGGTTTGTGGGGGGGGCTTGATTTTTTTTGGGTTGTTTTTTGGTCCATTTTTGGAAGGTTTTTGGCCCATTGTAACATACTTCTGGTTAAGGAATCTAATATGGGTTTATGGATTAGGGTTTTAGATTCCACATAATCATGTATATTGTATTATGAATGTTGAAATGAATAAATGAGAGTTAAAGGTACAACTTTAAACATTTTGTTGGTTTTCCTGGTTAAGGGCTTCCAAGGTAAATTTATGAGTATTGTGTGTGAATGTTATTGTTTTCCTTTATATTTTAAAAGAATATGTGTGTGCATTGCTATATTGTAAAGGTTTAAAACTTACAAAAATAAAAATGGAAATAAAAGGAAACATTCCCTCTATTGTTCATGTATGGCCGTGTTTATTTCAATCCCTACCAAAGATTCCAATACCTTTGTCAACTTCTGTTGGAGTGAAATTCTTTGTATAAATCCTTTGGTTCCTTTACTACAAACATATGCCTTTCAAAAGATGCCATTGTTGGAAACTAGTAGCTCATTAAAAATACCTACCATTCATGACATATTGATTGCGTACGTAAGCCCCATGTTGATGAAAGAACAAACACAAAAGAGGATAGTCAGATGGACATACATATTGACGTGGAACCAAATGAATGGAAAGCAATATCAACATTTCTTCCCTAATTAAATGTCCACATTATTGACCTTGAGATGCTTGGTATTCAAGAGTTTGACACCAACCATGCATGTAGCCATCTCGAGGTACTAGTTGCCACATTGAATACTACATCACAATTCATCGACTTCAATTGATCAAATTGTAACATCATTCAGAGCGAGAAGCCAATTTCTCCATGTCAAATAAAATTGTCACATAATCAACAACTTGCACTCGACATGTTTCTACAATTCTCATAGAAAGAGGGAACAACAGAAATAGGTAAATCCTACCCTATAAGCATCATAAAAGATGCATTTTCTACATAGGCACCTTTTGGCCATATCCCAATACTACTTCTCACCTCGACTGGTTGCATATTTTAATATACATGCAACCACTATACATACAATGCTTAAAATCCCTATAAAGGGCATGGATCCTTTACATGGACATGCATTGGAAATTTTTCAATAAGAGATAAAACATATTCAATACATTATCATTAATGAAATGAGCTTCATAGGCCCTGAACTCTTTTTGCACATTGTGAGTTGTTTACATGAGGTGTTTCTAGAAAATAGGGATTACCCATTAAGATGGTGACCAATATTTATTGTAGGTGACCTAGGAAAGCTACCCTTAGTGATGTACAAACCCTTGTACGTACGTGCAACATGAGGAAGGTATTTATGGTCAACCTTTACCACTTTCATCAATTTGGAAATTATATTTTTCCAATAGCTTGAAGACACCACCCAAGTCCACTTTCGCTAGATTTTGACAAACACTTGGAATGTGACATCAACAATAGAGGACCAGGGCCTTCTTTAGTCTAGGACTAACAAATTCCTTTCCATGGAAGAATATAAAATCCTTGACGCTTCTATCCACATATTTGCAACAAATCTTCTTGCTTCCAATCACAATAAAAACATGCTCAAATCTTTGCATATGCTAGTTGCACATAGCTTCACCAAATTCATAACTTGTGGGGATGTACAACAATAAGNTAAAATCCTTGACGCTTCTATCCACATATTTGCAACAAATCTTCTTGCTTCCAATCACAATAAAAACATGCTCAAATCTTTGCATATGCTAGTTGCACATAGCTTCACCAAATTCATAACTTGTGGGGATGTACAACAATAAGAGGACCATCAACTAGAAACCCATATATTATTATGTGTTGGGCAACAAATTATGTTGCCTTGTAATAATTGGATCCAAACAGGTTTGGTTAATTGGGCTCTCAACATTGTCATCCAAATTACATACACACATGGATTAGGGCCTCCAAACTTGTTATCATATATTGTTGTTACATTTCATACATACATGGGCCTTCCTTGGGACTAGTCCCAACCAAATCACGTGCCAATTCCCCCCATCAAGAGGGGTATCAAGGAACAACTCCTCCCCAAAATGGGCTAGGTATTGACTATGCATATCTCCCAAGGATTGACCTTAACAAAGTCAACTATTGACATTAGAAACATAGAACGTTAGGACTTTACCTTCACGACAATGTCTCACACTACAACTTTGGTAGGAATTCAGATCTTACCAACATTCTCATTAGATTGTTATGCAAAAAATGAAAGATAGTGCATATATATCACTTCTTAAAGAAAAGGATGCACATCTATATTCTTTGTTGCTTTAAAAAAAAACACCTTCAATATCCTTTCCACAGTTGTAATCTTTTGTCATACAGGTGTACCATATTCTATGTTTTGTATATATTTCTACACAAACAATTGATACATACACATAATCTAAATGAAAAATTCCCTCCAAATATATATTTATAAAATTTAAATAATTTATCTTAAAAAATAATTTATCGATATTAAAAATTAAATTTAATTATTAAAAGAGAATCTAACTTACAACACCATTCATTAAACTTTATTTATTTACATTCCACTACTTAACACCCTCATCCAAAAATAAAATCTCCTCATGGTTAAACAACGCAACCAATAGAATTTGCTTAAGCATTCCCTTTCACCCATTTCAAAGTATGTTAGTTATTCTTATACTAATTGAAACTCACTTTAATTTTGATAGTAAATAAAATTAAAAAATTAACATAAATGTGATATTTCCACTCACTTTAATTTTGATAGTAAATAAAATTAAAAAATAAACATAAATGTGATATTTCCACTCACTTTAATGATAGTAAATAAAATAATTATTTTTTATAGTTTTTGTTTTTACAACTTTGTTGTCTCATGTGTTTAGGAGACATAACCAGGAAGTTGACCATCTCTCTAAAGTTGGATTGGAGATGGCTCGAGGCTTATGGAAAATCAGCGAAAAGACCCCGAAAGGCACTTCCTAATCTTTTCACAACCCATGGTGATCAATGGAGGATAAATACTTTTGTTTGATATCCTTTTGATCATTGTTGACCATAACTAGTTGTTATAAGGACAATATTGTTGGACACACCTACCACACTTAGAGGGGGGGTGAATGAGTGTGGGGCTCTTTTTCCCAAAACTTTCCTCTTGCACAAAAACTCATCAATTAGCATTCAACATTTATTCATTACCCATTGCTGTCATT
>SNQJ01S0284556.1:0-11037 GCA_010110895.2 Picea sitchensis | reverse complement strand
TACGATCTCTGTTTTAGGCGTGTGATAGCTCGTTGGAAATGTATTGTCGAGGAGATTAATTTTGAGGGCTCAGTCATGCCTTTGTATATCATTGAGAACCTCGATCTCAAAAAACCTTCATTTAGGCCCTCAAAATGGCCTCGAAAGTTAAAACCTGCTAAAAATAGTAAATTGCCAAAATTGCCAGAAAACTGTTTTGAGCCAGTCGAAAAAGGTGGGTGGCCACCGATATCCACCTGGATCAATGTATGTATTCTTCCTCCCATCATGAATGACATTCCTGTCAAACTTCCATGGTCTTCCCAACAAAATATGACATACATCCATGGGAATTACATCACATAGGATTTCATCTCTATATCCTCCTATCTTAAATTCAACCAAACATTGTTTAGTAACCATTACCTGGTGTCCTTTCTGCAACCATGAGACTTTGTATGGATTCGGGTGTGCAGTCCTCTCCATCTCCAATTTCTCCACCATCTCTGTGGATACTAGGTTATCAATTCTCCCACTGTCAATTATCACCTTTCATACTCTGTCTTTAGTCTTGCAAGCTATCCTGAATAGACTGTTCCTCTGCAATGGATTTTCAACTTCTGCCTTTGGTTTTAAGAGAACCTTTCTCAACATCAGGGATGTTCCATCCTCTGCTCCTTCTACTTCAACATTCCTCCTCTGTTCTTCCAAAATGTGAGCTTCACCTTCTCCTTCTTTCTTTTTTCTCGGGACATTCCCAAGACTTGTGCCTTGCCTTTCCATAGGTATAGCACCTTACTTCTCCTCCTTTTCTTCTTCCTCTTCCTCCAAAATAAATTCTTCCACCACCATGTCTTCCTTGGGAACTTCCTCCTCTTTCCAAGTGACTGCACAGTTTCTCAGTATCATCTTTGGATTTATGTGCCTTGTCATGGGCGACTCCCTTGCCTTTGCTCGGGATTGGGCTTCTACCTCTGCTTCACTGGCTTTGTTTTCTGGTCAACTTCTCCTCTGCCTTCAGTGAAAACTGATAAGCATCCTCCACTGTCTTCACTGACATCATGCTGATCTCTTCTTGGATTTCATACCTCAGGCCATTTATATACCTGACAACTTTTTCTTCATCTTTCTCTCTTTGTCCAGTTCTGATGTTCAACTTGTAGAACTCCTCTGTGTACTCCTTCACTGTCATACTTTTCTGTCTCAGGTTTTGCAACTTCCTGAATAGATTGATCTGATAATATTTGGGCATGAATTTAACCTTCAGCTTGGCTATCATTCTGTCCCAATTCTTTATCTTCTGTTTTCCTTTGCTTCTCCTCTCAGCCTGCAGTTCATCCCACCACAGTGCTGCATGACCCTTGAGTCTGGGGACAACATGTCTCACCCTTTTCTCCTCATCGACGTCTTCATAGTAGAAATATTTGTCCATGGATCGTATCCAATCCAACAACTCTTCAACATCCAAATTGCCTTCGTACATTGGGACCTCTATCTTGGCTCTAGCTCCTAATATGACAACTGATCTCAACAAGCGTTCTTTGACAACATTCTCTCCTGCAACTTCTTCGACTTCTACTTCTTCACTCTCGACACCGCTGAAGTCTCTAGCATCAGGTGCCCTCCTCTGCGCTGCTTCCATCGCTTCTAATCTTGCATGAAGCTCTCACATTTCTCTCTCTACAACCTGATTTACTAAAGGTGGCTTCACACACCTCCTCGGTAGCATTGTATTGAATGTCTCTCACACACAGAGTACAAATCGAGTTCTTTCATCTCCTCTCCTTTTCTTGTTGTCTGCAAGAAAACATTATAGCTTTGATACCACTTGATGAAGTGCCCCTACCTCAGCAGGGTCTGCTGACTTCCCGGTCTCGGATCTTCATAAAATTGAGCTGGAATAGCTCTTCGATTACTTGCTGGGATCCTCAAAACAAATTCACAGGTCCCTTTTCTAAGACTTCGCCTGTGCGAATAAGCACCAGGCGTAGGCTTCCTCCACATGACCACAGGAATAGCTAAAAGGTGTTTCACAATTTGTGGCCTTGGGCATCCTGTTATGAGTCACCCGACTCTCCCTACTTCCAACTTCCGAATTCCTGAGGTCCGAACTCGCGAACTCCAAATTAGGGGTCTAGTGAGCATTGACTCCTTCCCCTGTTTTCCACCGATGTGACCTCCCGCTATAACCTGGGGCCAGTCTTCTGAGTGCTACGAACTTTGTGCTTCACGATTTTGGAGAGAAACACCCTTATTCCTTCCTACTTCCGACTTCACGAGTCCCGCTTGCTCCAGATCAACGGTCCACGCTCTCCGTGATATGACGGTTATGATCCCTTCTTCGCAAGTCGCAAGTTCGCGTTTCACGATTTTGGGAGAACAACCCCCTCCGCGCTCCCGAATCTCGATTTCCAACTCTACGCTTGCCTCAAATAGACGGTCCAGATCCTTCACCGTGCTCAATCCTACGATCACTGTCACTCCTCCTCTTGACTTTACAAATTCTTTCGACTTAGAATATTTTCTAGGTATTCAAAGGCTTTGACCTTTGTTCCTCCCACGAGTCTATCTCTTAGACCTAGTCTGCGCTTCTGGAAGGCGTTATCCCTTTTGATATTTCTCACCTTCTGCTCCTTTGAATCTTACGGAGTCCCTTCGATGCTTAGTCGAATTCCAGATCTGTGCACTCCTTGCAGTAGATTCTTACGCAAGACTTGGTTCTTGTGGGTGACTTGCACACCTTGCAGCAGTCGCTTTGCACTCCTTGCAAAGGGAAAGTTTCGTGCTATCTCTTCTGAGCTTCAGAATCAAAATAGATTCCATCAATGCACTCCTTGCGTTCGGTGTACACACCTTGCACTGACTCAACAGAAGATAAACAATTGAAACTTATACTAACATTCACAGTTTCATCCATTCATAACGAAATTCATTCATTTATGAAAACACAATAACAGAGAAATGCAAACAGTAACAATACTATGCATTTGGATCAATTTTCCTCTGTCATATTCATTCAAAAGTAAATGGCTACAACTAATATCAAATCAATAACTTAAAAACTCAGAACATTCTTACTAACTCGCAGCGACCTCATTTGGGCATATAAAATCTCTATTTATCTCAGAGGGTCCTTAGGGTTCCCCTCGACTACTCATCTACTCGAAAACGAAAACCTAACTGCTACCTAAGTTCAGTTACATTCAAGACTAGGAGTGAAACTCCCAGATCACTCATGATCATTCAGCTCCCAAGCGTTTGATCTTCTTCCATTTTTCAATCAGCTCCAAAATATTCGCAGTAACTGCCAGCATTTAAGATTCTGAAATGATTCCTAGGCGCTGAGTTGTCCTACCATGCATGTTCACTAATGATGCTCCTACATCACCTGTTTAATGGCTTGGGATTTGATAAAAGCATCATTAGGTGGGAAGGAAGACTCCCTATCTCCCTTGGGATCCGAATAGTCCAAAAGGACATCATCCATGGACATGAGGGAGTAAGTTAACTACGAAGCAATCTTCCCTCTTTTCAAATTAAAAAATGGGCCTAAATCTGGTCAGATTTTCAGGGGTAGCATGATTTTGGAATGGATTAAAGTTCAATGCATTTCAGAACCTTACTTCATGGGTTTTGCTCCATTTTAAATCAACCTAGATGCTCAAAAAATCGATCAGACTTCTAGATTGACCAAAAATTTAAAACTACATCACCATAAAACATACCAAAAAAGTAACTCAGGAATGAAGATTGCTCCCGAATTAGCTCACTCCCATACATGAGAAAGGAAGGTGCCGCAAGTGATCGGTCTCATCAAAGGTCAAGCCTAGAGAAAAATCATGTGTAACAACCTTGAAATCTACCCTCCTTTAATGCTCAAATCCCCGATACAATCTAATCGTGTCCATGCCTAATCGCCGATTCATACGCCATGTGGCTCCTGATAGTCATAGTCCCTTTGGATCTTCTTCCATTACTCATAATAATAGTTATCATAGTCTATTCTAAACATTTTGTGTAGGTGGTATTAAGGTTTTGGAAATCTAAATATTTTCAGTTTACTTACACAAGCTTTGGTTTTGCAAGCTTTTCAATCGCATTCTCACTTCTTGTAGAATGGGGTTGAGTTTTGAGACTGAATTATCAATTATATTAGTAGAGATCAATGTTACCCACTCAACATTGTCAACCGCAACAAGCTTTGGAATTGTATATTGTATTGAGAACATCTCAGTGTTATGATTTTTGTGGCATTGTATATTAGATTCATAATAGCCGAGTGTTATGATTTTTGTGGCAATGTGTTGGAACCAAGGTTTGGAAATATTGTGTGTGCACCACAAGTTTTGCACAATGTGCGTGCCACAAGTGTCCATCAACTTTTTTCTATTGCCCAACCAGTTTTGCGCTATGTGCAAGGGCTTGTAAAGATTGCATACATATTGAATCCTTGGATATTAGTGTAATGATTGTAATTTTTTTTGTAACTGATCTATTGGTCGTGATCGAGGTTGTTAGTGAGCTAGAAAGTTTGTTATAATTTCCATACCTTTGTAGAGATATAAGGAATGTATGTGAACATGTAAGGGTTAACCTCTGGTTCATTTGAGGTGCATTGTAATTGTAGAGTTGTAAGTGGAATATGAGAGAAAAAGTAGATAGAGATCTGAATCTCTGATCTCTAGTTTAAGCTTAAAGAGTCTTGTAAAGATTGCATACATATCAAATCCTTTAATATTAGTGTAATGCTTATAATTGTTTTTGTAACTGATCGATTGGTCGTGGTCGAGGTTGTTAGTGAGCTATCAAGTTTGTTATAATTTCCATGCCTTTATAGAGATATAAGGAATGCATGTGAACATGTAAGGATTAACCTCTGGTTCATTTTAGGTGCATTGTAATTGTAGAGTTGTAAGTGGAACATGAGAGAAAAATTAGATCGAGATCTGAATCTATGATCTTTGGTTTAAGATTAATGAGTCTTTGCGTAGGCTACAACCTTCCATGTATTTGAATGTTTCACTATGATTAATGAAAGAAGGCATGAAGCCCAAACTTATACTCCCTATCATGTACTCTATTATGAAAGTATGATGTTATATATGTTAGACTGTGTGTTACAGATATGGATGCTGATATAAATGAATAATATCTAATGTGCAACTGTTAGTTAAATGTTTCTTGTTTGTATTGTTTTGTCATGCAATGCACAAACATTTGGTCTCTATGATTATCATGCGTGTCTCAGGTGGGACTTTATTTAGTCCTTGAATATTGGATATGCTGATGCGAATGGGGCATTTGTTAGTAAATCATTTCAAAACTTGGGTCTGAAACCCCAAGCTAACAATTGGTTCCATTGCCAGGACTTGAAGATTTTTTGCCACAGGGTGGATTAAGGACATGACGTGGAAACCTTCCAGAAAATAGATAGAAGAATGGATCTTTGAGAAGGAGAACAATTTCGCGTGATGAGAGACAAGGAATTTGCAGATCAACCTCAAAATATGGAAACAAAGGTACATATATTTAGATCTACATGAAATTTTATTTGCAGAGTTCCCTTATTTATTGTGTGAATGGATAAATAGATAGAAAGTGATTAACTCTGTGTGGCGAGTCCAAGAACCTTTGGTTTGGGACTAAGAAGTGGTCAATCTTTTGAAATATTTGGATAATAAGTGCGCTAGAGCCATTGATTTCTTGTTTGTATTGTTTTGTCATGCAATGCACAAACATTTGGTCTCTATGATTATCATGCGTGTCTTAGGTGGGACTTTATTTAGTCCTTGAATATTGGATATGCCGATGCGAATGGGGCATTTGTTGGTAAACACTTTCAAAACTTGGGTCTGAAACCCCAAGCTAACAATTGGTTCCATTGCCAGGACTTGAAGATTTTGTGCCACAGGGTGGATTAAGGACATGTCGTGGAAACCTTCCAGAAAATAGATAGAAGAATGGATCTTTGAGAAGGAGAACGAGTTCGCGTGACGAGAGACAAGGAATTTGCAGATCAACCTCAAAATATGGAAACAAAGGTACATATATTTAGATCTACATGAAATTTTCTTTGCAGAGTTCCCTTGTTTATTGCATGAATGGATAAGTAGATAGACAGTGATTAACTCTGTGTGGCGAGTCCAAGAAACTTTGGTTTGGGACTAAGAAGTGGTCACTCTTTTGAAATATTTGGATAATACGTGCACTAGAGCCATTGATTTCTATTTTGAACAAGTTAAGGAGGGATACATTGTTGAGTTTGTCATTGAATGCAATGAATTTTTTAGTAGTGTTGAAAGAAAGTTTGCAGCTGGTCCTAGAAGAAGGTTGTTAAAAGGAATCCCACTGTGGATCAAAATTCTATTCATGGAGAAGGAGATGATGTACATGGAGCCTGATAAAATGGTAGATTAAACCCCCTGTCTGGAGGGGGGGTGTAAAAATATGGGAAGAGAAGATGAGATTAGGTGAAGAGAGAATGGATCCAGAAGAGTTGAAATCTATGTAAGAAGAGTCGAGTTGATGAAGCAAGTCAAACATAAGAGTAAAGAAGGGAGAGAAAGGGGCGAAAAACAAGTAGTAAGATCTAATATGATGAGAAGAGAAGCCACCAAAAAAGGGTGTGCAAAAGAAATATCAGTGCTAGAGAGAAGTGCAAACTAAGAGAGGTTGTTAAAGAGACATGTCTTAGAGAATGAGGTATTGAGAGAGGACACTGAAGAAGGTAGTAGAAGAGTTGTAAAAAAATATGCCATATCCCCTTGGCTAATAAGAGATGGAGTTGAATAAGAGGAATATGAGGCATAGAGTAGTAGCGAAGGTGGTGCAAAAGATAATGATGAAGGTGCACTCCAAGAAAGTGAAGAGATAATGGTTGTTGGAAAGAGGCTCACCGTTAAATTCCACAAGTGTCCTCAAACACATAATTTTATTTATCAGGGAAAATATTATTACATAATGGAAGAGAGGAAAAACATATATATAACCTCTCAAGCCTTATCTCAATATGCCAATTTTCCTTGAACAACAACTCAAGGATAATCACTATGAAAAGGATGTGACAAGGGAAACCTAGGAAATACACAACTTCTAGAGTAACTTTATTTATCTAGGAAAAAATACTTAAATAAATTTTAGGATTATTAGGTTAACATTACCCCCTTTAATCCCGAGGTTTATTTTTACAAATGACAAGTTCATCTCTAAACTTGGTGAATTTTATTTTTCCTAATGGCTTGGTGAAAATATCCAAAGTTTGATCTTCATATGGACAATATTCTGGCTTGATGATGTCATTGCTGATGAGTGTTCTGATGAAGTGATACTTAGTGTCGAAATTCTTGGTATTGTTATGGAATGCTGGATTTTTGGCCATTTTTATTGTCGACTAACTATCAATCAATAGAGTAGTTGGTAATTTTTAAATAGCACCAAGATCCTGCAAAATTCTATGAAGCCAGACAATTTCACATGCTACTTCCGAAGTTGAAATGCATTCTTCCTCTGCTAAAGAATTTTCCATTGTTGATTTCTTTCTGCAACTCCAAGATACTGTTGTTGAACCCATATTCATTAAATACCCTGATGCTGGTGTTCTATCATAGATATCTCTAGAAAAATTTGCATCTGAATATGCAACAAGTGTAAAGTTTTTTTTTCTTATAGAGAAGCCTAAAATCTTTTGTTCCTTGAATATACTTGATGACCCTTTTTGCTGCCTTCTAGTGACTTTCTCTAGGTTCCTGCATGAATCTAGAAATAATACTGACTGCATATGAAAAATATGGACGAGTGTTTGTTAGATAAATGAGGCTACCAATCAACTGTCTATAGTTGGTACTGTTCACTAATTCCTCCCTTTCAAATTTTAAAAGTTTTAAGTTATGCTCCATAAGATTAAGAGGGGGTTTACAATTCTCCATGCCAAATTTATTCAACAAATATATAACATACTTGGTTTTATCAAGGAATATTTGATGATGTTGTTGTGAAACTTCCACTCCAAGATAGAATCGAAGTGGCCCCAAATATGTCATTTTGAATCCTTTTTAAAGTTCCCATTTTACCTGCTTGATGTGAGCTTCATAATTCCATCTAATGATTAAGTCATCAACATAAAGAACCATGATGACCAAGTTTTGACATTGTATCCTATAATATAGAGTATCATCAGACTCAATGCGATGAAAACCAACATGCCTAAGGTATTCATCCATCTTGGCATACCATGCTTCAGGAGCATGTTTCAAACCACATAAATATTTAATAAGTTTGCACACTTTGTGCTCCTTTCCTTCAACTTCAAAACATGGGGGTTGAATCATATATACTTGTTTCAAATCACCATTAATAAATACACTTTTGACATCCATTTGATGAAGTGTCCAACCATACTGTGAAACCATATTTATCACCATCCTGATGGTGTTCCACTTCGTTGTTGGAGCAAATGTTTCTTCATAGTCAATTCCTTATTTAAAAAAAATTCATTTTGCAACAAGTCTTGACTTATATTTATCTACCTCACCATTTTATTTATACTTGATTCGATAAACCCATTTGCATTCGATGGGTTTAACATTTGTTGGAAAATCAACAAGTTTCCATGTTCCATTTGCAATTACCAAATCATATTCATCCACCATGACTCGTTGCCATTATTTGTGCTTCACTACTTCTGCAAAAGTTGTTGGTTCAATAGAATCGTGAGTTACTAAGAAATGTTTTCACTGAGATGAAGTATAACTTCTAGTTCATAATTTTTCTTATTCATTTGGGTGAACATCTTTAAGTAGTTGTGTGAACCATTTTGGTTTACTTTGCTATCCCTGTGGTGAAGTTACTGCAATTAAACTATCCTGGATTGAAGATTCCTAATTTGAGGAAGAGTTATCTAACTCTTGAACATTCATGTTGCGGGCTAAGTCTTTTTCAATCCAGTTTGGTTTTCCTTGATATATTGTTTTTTTTAGCTATCTTTTTTTTTTCCAAATGACTAAGTAGATTATCAATCTCTCTAGCTGTTTGACTTTTTGTCTCATCAGAGACTACATTTCGACTGATAATGAATTTTCCATTGGATAGAAACCACCTATAGCCTATCTTCTCTTATGAATATACAAATGCATTTCATATTGAGATTTTCCAACTTATTCATTTTTCCCTTAAAAACTAAGGCATAACAAGTGGAGCCAAAAACTTGAAGATGATTAACTAAAGGCTTAGTACCATACCATGCTTCATATGGAGTAATTCCATCTAAGGATGATGTGGGTGATTGATTCCTTAGATATATTGTTGTATGAACTACTTCGGCCTAATATTGAGTGCTTAACCTCTTGAAATGCAACATTGATCTTGCCATTCCCATTAGAGTTCCGTTCATTCTTTCTATGAATCCATTCTGATGTGGAGTATAAGAGTTTGTCATCTTCCTATTAATTTCATTTATCCTGAAATAATCATTGAATTCATATGAAGTGAGTTCTCCCCCATTATTTGTTCTAAGGGTGAAAATATTCTCTTCGGTGGCATTTTCAACTAAGCGTTGAAATTGTATAAATTTGTCAAAGGCTTCTGATTTGTTCTTCAGAAAATATACCCAAATCATCCTTGTACAATCATCAATGAAAAAAATGAAGTGTTTGTATCCACCAAAAGAAGATTCCATAGGATCACAAATGTCACTATGGATTAATTGCAAACATCTATTTGCTCGCCATGTAATTGTGAAGAAAGGGTCCCTCTGTTGTTTGTCAATGATACCAGCTTCACACTTACTAGATTCCTTTTTGAAAGTAGGAAATCCTTTCACCATTTCATTTGTTTTAATTTTACCGAGGCTTTGAAATTTCAAATGGAAAAATATGTAATGCCATAATCTTAAGGAGCTTGGACGGAAATCCACTAATGCTACAAAATCATGTTTCTGAGGAATTATTGCGCCTTGTAGCCTAATTTTTTTTCCATCTTCATAGCCATTCATTATTGTTTTAAAATTTTGTTTCATTGAATTAATATTGATCCATCCATATTCCATGATAATATGATGACCTCCTTGTCTGATGAGAACCAAAGAAAACAAATTCTTTTTTATTGATGGAACATACCAAACATTGGAAAGTAATACTTTTCCAATTCCTAGAAGAGAAAATCATATATATCATTTTCCTTGAGGTGTATGAGTTGTGTCCTCTGCCAAGTAAATTGGATTTAGTTCCATATCTTGATATGTCCAAAATTAATCTTTTCTATAGCACATATGTTGAGTAGACCCTATATCTAATATCCATTCATCTTCATAATCTTTTCTCATCAATTTGTTGGTGGAAACTGAATCTTCAAACTCAATCCCTTGATTTGTTGTCAACACATAATCATCTTCTTGATTTTC
Organism: Picea sitchensis; assembly: GCA_010110895.2. Classification (NCBI taxonomy): domain Eukaryota; kingdom Viridiplantae; phylum Streptophyta; class Pinopsida; order Pinales; family Pinaceae; genus Picea; species Picea sitchensis. The sequence goes on along the minus strand of SNQJ01S0284556.1, from coordinate 662 downwards.
TGCATACTGGGATGAAGTTGAAGCATTAGACTTAGAATGTTGTTTGAAAGTTTGTCTATCCTTAAGAAAATTTTCATTTTGTGTTCTACACCCTTCCGCCACATGGCCAATGCAAAGCTATCTTTAGCACTTTACTTGAGACACGTTTTCACCTCTTTGATCTTGCGCTCTTCTAAAATATTGTTGATTTCTTCCTCTTCCTTGGCTTGTTCGATGACCTCGACCATAGTCTAGATTTCTTGATTCAATGAATCTTCCTTTTCCTCTATAACTTTCATTGTATGATCCTCTTCCTCTTGTATTTTCATTGTAATTACTTCTTCCTCTTGTACTTTCATTGTAAGTACCGCTTCCTCTCACATTGTATGCCCCTCTTCCTCTTGATAATTCTCCTTGTATTAAATTGGTAAAGAGAATATGTTCCTCCGAGTTCTTACCAAATGTCTTGTCATGTTGAACCAACAAATCACCAAGGGAATCAAATGTTTGATTCTCCAATTTTCAACAATTTGTAATGTTTCCAAAAAATGTTTATAAGAGGGCGGAAGTCCACACATCAAGATTGAGGTCATAAGATGCTGTGATATTTGAGTATGATTAATGATGGATTGCATATTCAGGGGAATTACTATAATGTGACTGAATATGTTGATGTTGTTGCT
>SNQJ01S0284555.1:0-11037 GCA_010110895.2 Picea sitchensis | reverse complement strand
TATTGAGAATCCTATTGAAGTCATAAACATCACCTCTTCCCCTGATAATCCCACCATCAAGAGATTGATCAGACAACTCAGGGATGCAAGGAAGGAAATTGCCCACTTGAAGGGAGAAATATTGACTGAGAGGAGGAAGATGACTGAACTCATGGATATGTATAATGAGACCCTTGATCTGGCTAGGTTTACAGCAAGAAGATTATTGCCCCTCCATAGGAAACTTCAGACTTGTACAGGCAAAATAGAAGCATACAGTCCCAGAACAGAAAACTTAAAGAAGAGTTGCAGCCCTTCAAAGATGATTTAACCCAGAGGAATCTCATTGTACTAGCCCAAGCTACAACAAAGAGAAGTGCCCCTGCAACAGAGAGAAGTGTCGCTGCAACAGAAAGAAGTGCTCTTCCATCAAGGAGAAGTGCCAAATTGAAAAGATGAAATGGAAAGGATGACAGACCCATTTTTTATGATGATCAGCCTTTGTAGCTTGAATTTTTTAAGGCAGTGCCATAATTTCACCTACTAGAGGTGTCTACAGGCTTATATCCTTCTGCTAAGACTTTTTGGGTTTTTTGAGGTTCATTGCATGACATAGAAAAACACAGAGCATTTTGTAGCGCTTGGCGCTACGGAATCATCCACACAAATAGGATTGTAGATTCGTTGTGAAAAGTGCTTCGGAATCACCTAGCCAGGTATAAAGTGGCAGTTCACTATGAAAAGTTTTACATAGGTGGGCGCTACGGAATCTGCTACTAGTTGCACTATGAAAAGATGCTACGAACTCGTTGTTACAACCAGCAGTTTTGAATTCATTGCCTCTTCCTATCTTTGTTGATTTAGAGGGAACCAATGATCACCAGGTGGCAGATGGAGCTCAACACGAAGGCTTGGAGGAAACATGGCACTGGTGGAGATTCGCCCAAGCAACAACAAATCATGTCATTATTATCTTGTTAGAGTCTTTGCCAACATGCTCCATGTTTCTAGCAGTCTGTTAGTTTCACTTGTACAGATGTTAGATTAGTAGTTTCTTCTGGAGAATCCTAGGCTAGAAAGGCCATCTCGCATCTAAATTTGTTGTTTACTGTTTAGACTATAAATACAAGAGGAGAATGTTATATTGAGGTTCGAATGTTTGAGCAGAGCTCCCTATTGTAATATTTTGACTAAACAGAGTTGTACTCTGGTTTTTGTATGAGATCTAAGATATTTTGCTTAATAGAAGTCAGACTCTTTTCATTATCTTAATTCTTCTTACTCTGAATGCTCATTATTGGATGATCCTTATGAGATGTTATAGTTGTGTTATAATGGATGTTTGATTATGATGTTGTTGTAAATGTTTTCAGTGTTTAAATTCAATTCATGAAGTTTTTGTGACTGATTTTTTCTTCACCAAGCTGCTAGAAAGCCTGATGCTTATAGCAGACCTATCCATCTTCCTCACCAAGTCTTCCATCTACTCACATTTATCTTTAAACCACTGACTAAAGATAATCAAAACCTCATTTGCTTATGCATATTAGCCTAGATTTTATGTGTTGAAACATTGTTATGCGGAGTTTTGTCCATTTGACCTTCTACCATTAATCTACTTTTACACACCTATTTGATGGGTGTTGGGCTTATCCTCCAGTAATCTGAGGGTGACTCTCAACGCTAAAATTCTTTGCGTCGTTGTCGGGGAACGAAATGAAGACATTTCCCTGGGATTGAACGACAAAGAAATATTGACTCTGAAGGTGCATTAGAAATCAGTACATTGAATATTGCAGCTTGCACCTGGTGACTCCAATGTTTCAGTTGTGGCTCCCAAAGGCAGACACATGAGGTCTACTCCACATCTACCTCTTGCAACACTTGAAGTTGAACTAGAGAAAATTATTAAGAAAGGAAACACTTCTCAAGAAAGTTTTTCAGCTATTGTACCAAGTACTTCTGGTCATTTTCATTATTCTACCTTTCATACTCCAGTAGCTATATCCAGTTCTCCTCTTTTACCCTCTGTTGAAGTTGCTAGAAATTTGTATTTTGAAAATTTTCCTTTTGAATACTCTTCTTTTAGTCCCAAATTGAAAGAAGAAAGTTTTGAAACCCTTGCTTCTCCTGATATTGTAAGCTGGTTTAGACTTGAGAGCTTAGAATATTTTCCTACCTTGGGTTTTCCTACTCCTCCTCCTATCAAAATTGTTGTGACTAAAGAGGAGAAAATTTCATTTTCCTTGGACCCTATACCATCTTCTTCCAAGACTTAGCCTATTCCTGTGAAAAATGAAATCTCTTCATCCAACCTCCCTCTTTATCCTAAAATCAAAGTTGTAGTTGTACCTATCAAGACTCAATCTCCCCCTTATTCCCCTTGAGTTCACAATCCAATGGCAGGTGATAACCCTCCTAGAACTAGCATGGATTCCATAGTGGCTGCTAGGTATGAACCTCTTATTTTACCTCAGCCTATGAATGCTCTCCTAATTGGAGACTACCTTAAGTACATGCCCAAGTTCACAGGGGAGGAAGACATAACTGCAGAAGAACACCTTGCAGCCTTTTATAGTTATGCAGACAATCTTAACATTGAGAATGAAGATGTATGGATGAGGGTATTTGTACAGAGCCTTGATGGTGAGGCTAGAAAATGGTTTAGGGTTTTGACTCCTGGATCTATTGCTGGAATTGAAGCTTTGGATGATGCTTTTTTTAGGCATTGGGGGGATAAAAAGGATTTCCTTTATTACATTACAGAATTTGGGTCACTTAAGAGGAAAGAGGGGGAATCTGTTTCAAACTTCTCAAAGAGATTTATTAAAATGTACAACAAAATTCCCACTGAAATAAAGCCTACAGAAACTTTTTCCAAGATCACCGATGCTGGTGCTTTTGACTTTGATTTTTGCCTCCTGTTGAGAGAAAGAATATCTACCTCTCGAGCTCATATGCAAGATGCAGCCTTGGAAATAGAATATAACATACTAGCAGCTGACAAGCTTACAGGAAAATCTGATAGATACAGAAGAAAAGATAGGGCCGAAGCTTCAACCTCTGATTCCCTTGTTGTTCACCCTCAAGTTGATGAACTAACAAAAGTGGTAAAATCACTTTCTACTGAAATGGAAAAGTTGAAACTTGAAGGAAAGCAAAACTATAGGAACACACAGAATGTTGATAATAGAGGAAATTTTAGAAGACCAAATAATGTCCCTCGGGTCCTCCAAAGAGATCAAAGAAATAGGGATAGGGATGATCAAAAAGTCCAAGCCCGTATCCAAAATAACCTTGTTGTTGATGAAGAAGGAGAGGATGAAGAAATCAAAAGATCTAGAAATCCATTGTCTTGGTGACACCTCTCCATCCCCCCATTTAACCCAATCTGTATATGAGGAGTCTTTCATGGATAGCCAATTAAATGAATTGAGTAAAGGGGAAAAAATCAATGACAATCCAAGTAAATACAACCTAAGGTCAAAAAATATAGAGGGAAAACCTAACACTTCTGATCATCCCACTAAAATAGAAAATTATGCTAAGGCTGTGGCATCTAGCAGCAAAGAAAAAGAGGCACAAAACCCTCAAGCATTGGTTAAGAGCCCTTTCTCGAAAATAAAGGAAATTATGAAATCTCCCTCCTCTTTTAGCTTTGAAAGTGAGATTCAAAAGATCAAAATCCCAGTACCTTTTTTAGAGTTGATTAAGAATGAGGAATTTAAAAATATCTTTCCAAGATGTTCCAGCCCAAACCTTCTTCTAATTCCATAGACTCGGTCAACCTTCAATATGAAAAGACAGCAATCATATTAGGACCTTTGGTAGAGGATAGGGATTACTCTTCCCCTCCTTTCTACACATCATTAAACATTCATGATAAAGTGTTGCACAACTGCTTGATGGAATCAAGTGCATCTCATAACCTCATGCCTAAAACTGTCATGGATGAGCTTGGGCTAGAAATTACAAAAACTTATCATGATCTATACTCATTTGATTCTAAGAAAGTGAAGTGTCTTGGGGTAATCAAAGACCTGGTTGTTACCTTGTTCCAATTTCCCATGAAAAGTGTGGTCATGGATATTGTTGTGGTTCATGTGCCCCCTGAGTTTGGGATGCTCTTGTCAAGATCTTGGATCAAAAGACTAGGGGAACTTTTCATATGGACCTTTCATATTCCATGATTCGTGTATTTGGGGGAGAACACAGAAGGCTTTATAGGGAAGCACAACTAGCTTACATCATCAGTGATGAATCCCATCCTACCAACCACCCTATTTTTGCAGTTGATACTGATTTAGGATCCAGTATTTTACGGCTCACTGATGCTCTTCAATCACCTATTGAAATTACAAAACAACCCATTAACTCTTGTGAAATTCTTCCTCACAATACCTTTGTTTGGAAGATGTTTTTTTATGGGGCCTCTTCTAAGGAAGGTGTTGGTGCTAGGGTAGTCTTTATTTCCCCTACCCAAGAGATCATATCTTTGTCTTACAAACTTGAATTTGAAACTACAAACAATGTGGCAGAATATGAGGATCTTGTTTTGGGATCAAGGGTTGCTAAAGACATGAAGATTGGTGAGTTAGCAGTGTTTGGAGATGTTGAATTAATTGTATATCAAATCAAAAATCGGTATCAAGCTAAACACCCCAGGTTAAGTACTTACAAAAATGAAGTTTGGGATCTTGTTGATAATTTCTTCTTAGCTTTTAATATGTCTTTTATTCCAAGAGAGGAAAATATTATGGCAGATTCCTTGGTTGTTTCTCCAAGTAATTTCAGAGTTCTTTTGCCCCCTAAGCTCAAATATGATGTGGAAGTGAAGTATAGACTCTCTATACCTGACAATGTCAAACATTGGAAGGTCTTTGAGGATGATATTGAGATCAAAAGATTTCTTGAAATTGTGGAGGAGTTTTATGCCTTGCATATTGATCAAGATCATGATTATGACAAAAGCCCTCATTCTGATACTTTTATGAATAAAATTTTTGACCATCGTATTGTTCAATTTCCCAGTAACCATATTTCAAGAGGACTTGTTCCTTTGGAGACATTGCTTGTAATAAATGATGTTGTTGTGAAAGTTAAAGGTTCAACTGAAAATGTTGATGTGACTAAATGCAATTTAGGTACAAAGGAAAATCGAAAGTATGTCAAGTTGTCTAGTAGTTTGTTAAGCGAACAAAGGGTTGAGTATGTCAAACTTTTAAAGGAGTTTGTTGATGTGACCGCCTGGACATTTGAATATTTACAAACATATGACACAAACATCATTGAACATAAGATCCCTTTGAAAGAAGAGATCAGGCCTTTTAGGCAGAAACTCAGACAGATAAATCCCATGTTGTTGCCTATTGTGGAAAAAGAAGTGAAGAAGTTGTTGGATGACAAGATCATCAATCCTTTGAGGTACTCTAAGTGGGTGGCTAACTTGGTCCCTATGAAGAACAAGAATGGGGAAATTAGACTATGTGTTGATTTCAAGAATTTGAATAGAAGCTCCAAGAAAGATAATTACCCCTTGCCAAAGATTAAGCACATTTTTAAGAGAGTGATTGGTTCATCTAGGATGTCTATGATTGATGGCTTCTCAGGCTACAATCAGATCTATGTCTTACCTAAAGATAGAGAGAAGACAACCTTAACTACTCCTTGGGGCACATTCATGTATGCTAAAATTCCCTTTGGATTAATGAATGCAGGAGCAACCTTTTAGCGAGCAATGGATATTGCCTTTATTGGGGAGAAGGACAAATTTGTGGTCGTCTATCTAGATGACATTACAGTGTTCTAAAAAAATGATAAGGAACATTATTATCATTTGAAAAAGGTCTTCCTGATGTGCAGAAAGTTTGGTCTCTCTCTCAATCCTAAGAAGTCTTTATTTGCTATGAAGGAAGGTAAGTTATTGGGACACATTGTATCAGCAAAAGGGGTAAGAATTTATCCAAGCAGAGTAGAGACCATCCTGAATTTATCTCTTCCTAGATCCAAGAAAGAAGTTCAGTCTTTCTTGGGTAAAATCGATTTTCTGAGAAGATTCATCTGTAACTTTGTTGGATTGGTTAAGTACATTACATCCATGCTTAGGAAAGGAAACAAGGTGAAATGGACTATTGAGGCTCATGATTCTTTTGACCAAATAAAACAGGCCTTGACTGAAGTAACTGTGCTTATCAACCCTGATTATTCCAAGGAATTTCTTACATTCTCCTTTGCCTCATATGACACATTGGTTGTTGTCTTGCTGCAAAAAAATATAGAGAGGTTAGAGCAGCCTATATCTTTTTTTAGCAGAGCATTGAGGGATGCAAAAATGAGATATGATATCATGGAAAAACAGGCTTATGCTTTGGTCAAAGCCCTCAAGGCTTTCAGAGTATACCTTCTGCATTCCAAGATTGTTGTCTATGTTCCCTTAGCCTCTATGAAGGAGATACTTATCCAGCCTAACATAGATGGGAAGAGGAGCAAATGGATTGTGAAAATTCTGGAATTTGACCTTTGAATGAAGCCCACTAAACTAGTGAAAGGTCAAGGTTTAGCTAGGTTGTTCGCTGAATCAAATTGCAAAGCACTAGGGGTTAATTTCATGAACATAAACTCAGAAAATCAGCAAGATGATTTTGTTGACAAAAGCTCGCATATCACCCCCGACTTGGCAGAATGCACTTGGTATAAACACATCATATATTTTCTGCAGAAGTTACAGCCTCCTGGTGGTTTGGAGAAGAACAAGGTAAGAACTTTGAAGCTTAAAGCAATCAAATATTGTCTCATTGATCACATATTGTATTAGAAAGATCCTCTAGGGGTTCTTTTGAGATGTTTAGATCCACAGGAGGCCCAATAGGCCACGACTGATTTTCATGGCACCTTATGTGGGGGCCATCACTACTTGAGAACTACAATCTATAAGATCCTCAGAGCTGGGTATTTTTGGCCTAGCCTTTTCACTGATGTTTGTGAAAATATTAGAGCTTGTGTCAAAGGCCAAAATTTTTATGGAAAGTAGCAACTCAAATCTTTGCCTTTGAAGCCTGTGGTGGTTTTTGGACCTTTTCAGCAGTGAAGTCTTTACTTCATTAGGGAAATCCATCCAGCTTCAAGTGGTCAACATAGGTGGATTTTGACTGCAACTGATTATTTCACCAAATGGATAGACGCCATTCCTACAAGGAATGCCTCCCACAAGGTAATCATTACTTTTCTTGAGAATATGATGTCAAGATTTGGTTGTCCAAGGAAGATTGCTACTGACAATGTTGCATCTTTCAAAGATGAACCATTGATCAAGTTTTGTGAACAGTATGGGATTACATTAGTCCATTCTACTACTTATTACCCCCGAGGAAATGGTTTGGCATAGTCTTCTAACAAAAGCCTCATAAATATTATCAATAAATTGTTATAAGACAACAAGAAAGCATGGGACTCAAAGCTCAAATTTGCCTTATGGGCTGATAGAGTTACAACAAAGAGGTCACTTGGTATTTCCCCTTTTCAACTTGTATATAAGATTGAAGTTATCTTTCCTAATTAGCTTGCCCTTCCTATGGCAAATTTCCTCCAGGACTACCAAGGAGAACTTGATGATATGGTCAAGAGGATACAACAGGTGGTAGAAGTACAACAGACTAGGGAGCAAGTCCTTGACAAAGCACAGGCCCATCAACAGAAGATCAAGCAAGCCTTTGACAAGAAGGTAAGAAAAGAAGATTTCCAACTGTGGGATCTAGTGCTCAAGTGGGATGGACCCAAGCAAGACAAAGGCAAACATGGTAAATTTGAAGCCTTGTGGATTGGTCCTTTCAAGATTTCTGAGGTGTTTTCAAATAATACTTATAAATTGAAGAACTTGGAGGATTCTGAATTTTTTGGTGGCCCTGTCAATTGACACTTTCTAAAGAAGTATTTTGCTTAATCCATGAGTGGCTTTCCATTCATTGTAAATATCACTTTTTCTTTTTAATTTTTGTTTGAATAAATGACCCCATATCCCTAGGATAAGACACTAAAGTTGTTTATTCTTGGCAGCTCACGGGGAGCATACCATCCCCTGTGGAGCCAATGTTATCAAATGAAGTTGTCATGTGTCAATTTTTCCCATTCAGTTTCAAGTTTTCATCCTTTAGTCTTTTTAGGTTTGTTTTTTGATCTTCGCCTTATGGTTTTTTTAGGATAACTTAAATAAGTTAAAGGTTGGAACTTTGCTCACATATTTGACCCACACCTATGGTTTATACCCTTGGTTCATTTTATGGTTTACACCCTTGACTCAGCACTTGATGTGACAAATAGCACTACCAGCCCCATGACACCACAAGTCTGACAGGTCACTCCATCCATTCATACGCTTGAACCTCTCCACTCTGTCCCTTTACCCGTTAGGGAGTCAAATCAAATATGTTCAAGTACGTTGCCAACTCACTAGTTGTTTTCGTAGCGCATATTTTGTACACTCCCTCTTTACCATCATTTGCAATTATGAATCTGAAGTCATGCCTTTTCATTGTTCTCAACATCCTTGTCTTCAAAAGGAATAATTGTGATTTGGTATTAATAAGTTCTAATTGTTTATCAAAATTTGAAATCCTACTCCTAGCTCAGCGCTTCAGAAACTACTAGTCCAGACAGCGTTGCGGATTATGCTACAAACCAGCTAACCGAGGTGAATTGGATATTGGGGTGGTTGCAAACAACTTTATGCTTTCAGGAGATTCATTGCGGAATCACACAAGCATGATTGTAGATTCGTTACGGAATCACCTAGTCAGGCATAAAGTGGTAGTTCGCTACAAAAAGTTGTTGTTGAACATTTTTACAGAGGCGTGCGCTACGGAATCTTCTACCAGTTGCACTACGAAAAGATGCTACGAACTGGTTGTTACAGTTAGCATTTTTGAATTCGTTGCCTCTTCCTAGATTTGTTGATTTATAGGGAACCAATGATCACCAAGTGGCAGATAGAGCTCAACACAAAGGCTTGGAGGACACATGCCACTAGTGGAGATGTGCCCAAACAACAACAAATCATGTCATTATTATCTTGTTAGAGTTGTTTCCAACATGCTTCATGTTTCTAGCAGTCTGTTAGCTTCACTTGTACAGATGTTAGATTAGTAGTTTTTGGTGGAGAATCCTAGGCTAGAAAGGCCAACTCGCATCTCAAGTTGTTGTTTATTGTTTAGACTATAAATGAAAGAAGAGAATGTTTTGTTGAGGTTTGAATGGTTGAGCAGAGCTCCCTATTGTAATATTTTGACTAAACAGAGTTGTACTCTGGTTTTTGTATGAGATCTGAGATATTTTCATTAATAGAAGTCAGCCTCTTTTCATTATCTTTCTTCTTCTTACCATGAATGCTCATTATTGGATGATCCTTATGAGATGTTATAGTTGTGTTATAATGGATGTTTGATTATGATGTTGATGTAAATGTTTTCAGTGTTAAAATTTATTTCAAGAAGTTCTTGTGACTGAGTTTTTCTTCACCGACCTGCTAGAAAGCTTGATGCTTATAGAAGACCTATCCATCTTCCACACCAAGTCTTCCATCTACTGACACTTATCTTTAAACCAATGACTTAATCTAATCAAAACCTCATTTGCTTATGCATACTAGCCTAGATTTTCTATGTTGAAACATTGCTATGTTGAGTTTTGTCCATTTGACCTTCTATAATTAATCTACTTTTACAAAACTATTTGATGGGTGTTGGGTTTATCCTATAGCAATCTGAGGGTGACTCTCAGTGCTAACTGCAGGAAAGAAAAGATCATAATTGAAAGTTGAAAAGAGGATTCATCCCATAGAAGGAGTTGATGTTATCACCTTGTTGACGGCAAAAAACTTCCATAGAACACTAGAACTGAAACCAAGCCTTATATTCATAGCTTTCAAATACTCAAGGGATTTTTCACACTTAGCCAAATTCCCTTATCCTTTTGGAACCCTTGTGAATGTTCGAAACTTTTGGCTTTCTTCTTCTTCTTCGAGATTTGCTTCTTCGCGATCAATAATTTGGGCCCAATTTCAAAATCGAGCCCTCTTTTAACTTTGTTCTCCCCTAATCAACAAATTGATCCCAATTTCCAAATCGGCCCATCCTTCATCTATTTGAAATACCTCATTGGTTTGGCTACACAATTGAGATCAATTTCCAAATTGGGCCCTCATTCACCCATCCAAACTATGCCTTTAACCAGATTGCTCAATTGGATGGACGTCATACCCCACAGGATGGGCAGAGGACCCCAGATCCATTGTACACTTGAGATGATGGGCATTGTCTTTGGAGGTACCTGGACAACACTAAGTGATGAAATCATATCCCCTTGCACTTAGACACTAGCTTTTTGGAGGCCTAGGATGTCACCTTCTAAGCCTTGACATCATGTAGAGGCTAGGGTTTTGATGGGATTGACGGTTCTGGAAGAGAGGTGATGTGTTTTAAAGAAGAAAGATGCATGGCATGACACTCCCGAGCATGAGATATGGACACATGGTGTTTGGAGTCCCAACGACTTGCATCTAGAGGATCAACATTTCACTTTTTGGGCCTAGCGCCACCCTTTTAGGGTATGACGTCACCCTTTTAAGGGATTTACTTTATGTAATTTTATTTTTTGTAAATTTTAAAGGAAAATAAAGGGGGTTGACCCTCTTTTAATTTGTGGTTGACTTTTTATGTGGACAAAATTGGTTTAGATGACCTCATATAAATAGAGGTCATCTCACTTTCATTTTAGACCTAACTCACTTGAGAATTACAAAAATTTTGCCTAAAAGTTTTTCCCTACTTGGGCAATTCGCTCCATCTTGTCTCTTGTGCAATTGGATGCTTTACTTGTCTATTAGTGTAAGGAAGGCCAAAAACTTCTCTTGCATGCTTATCCTTGGCAATTGTGGTGGAATATCTTGATAAGTAATGGTTTTTCATGCTATCTCTTGGATTAGGTAGGATTTATGCAATTGTATGTGTTTCTTCTTGATTTCAAGGTTATTTTTTCAAACCCTTGGAGGAGTATAAGGGAATACAC
>SNQJ01S0284554.1:0-11037 GCA_010110895.2 Picea sitchensis | reverse complement strand
TTTTTCTTGACTCTCCTTGCAATATTCTTTCTTTCATTAATTGTATTACTTCACTAAATTAAGAGCCACAAATCGTAAAACCCAGTTCTTCATGTGAGAAATAGACAATATTTGTTTTGACTACTAATGTAACTTAATTATCTATCGTTAAGAGTATCAAAACCAAAGTGATTAGTATTTCAAGCACTAAAATGTCATCATTATATTAATTATATTAAAAAATCATATTGCTTCATAGGTTCCTTGAAATTATCTAGGTGTAGATCTGTAGTAGTTGCAACTTTCCCTGTAGTGGATTAATATGGTAGGATGACATTAAGAAATTATGGTCAGTTTAGCAAAACACTTTCTCGGTCATATTTTGTTAAATATTTTTTACCCTTAAAATTATAAATTAGATTATTAGAGAGAAATTTTGTTAAATCTAAATATTATTATTCTTGAAATTCCCTTTGGAGGATCCTCGCATGGAAGTGATGAAAATATTTAGATATCACCCTTGGTGTATTTTCCTAGTCGTTTTGAAGTCAAATTATTAGTAGTGTTGCCATTTTTTCTTCAAAAGAAAACCTTGTCGGGAAACGCCTTGATGCTCCTCACACTCATGGATGGTACCCAAAGAAAAATCATTACTGTTCATTATAATTCCTAACCTCATAGGGAACAAAGTGAGGAATGCAATAGAGGGTGATTCCAAACAAGTGTTCATTAACATGCAAGAAAGCAATCATTTAGGAAATTCTTCTTGTCAAATTAGTGGCTAAATTCCTAATTGCACAAAACAAGATGGCTCATCATAGTCTCTTTATTGATGGCCACCCTATCTCCTTGGGTGGCTTGAGTAATATCAAGGGATCTTAAGAAGTGTTGGCTTCGTCTTGGGGTGGTGGTATTTTTGAAATCACCAAGGGTAATACAAGGGAGCTTTCATTGATTATATAACAAGGGATATATTCAATGCAACCATGTGACCAAATTAATGATTTTTATTTTTGTCAAAAAATCCTTCCAACTCAATGCTTACATAGCTAGCCTAACCCATGCCATGTTTTTGTGACTATGCTTTGGACAAAGTTGAAAATTGATTCAATGGGAACTATTTCATTATGTAATTTAGGAGTTGTCATAGCTCATGCAGGTTCCTCTCATTTACTTTTGTCTAATTTTTCAATGAAAATTTTGCAACCTCTATCACTTTACTAATCTTAGGAAAATCCAAAGCTACCTTTTTACATTTAAAAATTATATTAGTGTGGCAATTTCAAATTTTATATAAAAATTCTTTTTTATTAAATGCCATGCAACTTGGAAATTAACACTTCATGAGTAGTTTACCTTTCAAACTTGTACTTTTCGTTCTAATGAGGACAAGGGTTTGCTCGATTGAGGTTACTTTCACCTTCTAACAAGGAAAACATTAAGTGCTCAAGTGATTTTGGTATTCTAAAACGGGAATTAGGAATAACAACCTGAATAAAGTCTAGTTGTCAATCCATTGCACGACACTTTTTAAAAGGAACCAACTATTTTTTTTTAGTTATATGTGAATTTTCCAATTAATCTTATGCAATAAATAAATACATGTAGACAATTTAACCTTAACCTCCATGTTTCGTTAGTATTGATAGATATTTTTGTTTATTCATTTGAAACATCTTTAGCATGAGTGAGCTTAGAAATTACTTTTTGATGTGGGTGACTTTTAAAAACAATATAACATAAGAATAAAATACAATACACTACTAGAAACAAAGTGGGACAACACCTGTAAAAGCATTTGGAGGGTTCTAATTCCCACTTTCCAATTACTAATTACAATGTAAAAAATTATTCTTTTTGAAAACAAATATATAAATATATTCATGTTTATTGTAAAAATTACAAAATTGATAACCAATTTCCATTAAATAATAATTAAAAACCTTATAATAAACAGAAACAAATATAAAAATAAAAAATAAAATTTTTGAAATATACCCATCCTATATTATAAAATATAAGAAAAACAAATTACACCAAAAAGTCATTACCTTTTTGATAAATCCAAAATTTTAACATTGTTAAATTTAAAAAAATACAATGATTTTTTTCCTTTATAAGACATTATATTATAATTATGCAATGAAATATAACTCTAATTCCAACACTACATTTGTCATAAAAATAAATTGAAGTATACATCTACTTTCGACATTACACTCGTCATAAAAATATGTGCACTAATCATTAAAAAAAGTTTCCATAACATTTACCTTCACAACAACAAAACTGTTATCAATTGTATTCCTCTATAATGCGTGTAGAATCTCCTAGGACTTGGATGGAGAAATTTCTAGTTTTGAGCATGTTATCACCATAACAATTATACATGAAGTACGGGTTTCAGATTTAGCGGGGGACTAAAGCAATGTAGAGACACAAGGCAATTTGGAGGACCGGGTTATATCTGGCAGAGAAAGGGAAAATATAGTGGAGGCATGAAAATGATGGGGCCCAAGAAACATAGATATTGAAGCGGTCCAGACCATTGACCAAACACATATCGGGCATCCAAGTAGTGCAAAGGATAATTTTCGAGGGCGGGATGGGGAAAATTGATCCAGATTATTTTCGACACGAAATGAGAGCAGGGATATAATAAAGAAATGTAGAGAGATATCATAGATATTTAATAATATAAAATAAATGTATCAGAGATGCAACCATAAACACAGATATATAGTAATACACAATTTCTATTAATGAAAGAAATATATAGAGACTGTAAAAATATAGAGTGAAAGACTCGCTAGAATGGTGGCAACTTATCTCTGAGAAGAGATGTGACGGTTACTCGCATTCGCAAGAAAATGATTAAAATGAGGCTCTGAAGGCATTTTTACAATGAGCAGGAATTCCAAAATCCCTCGACATACAAAAAACTAACCTTAGGAGATGAAGTGCCAAAAGTCATGTGGGCCCCATTTGGGTAAGTTAGTACGTCAACTTTCCCGGGTCGTAACTTTTGCATACGATATTCATTTTAGGCGTATGATAGCCCGATGGAAAGTTATCATCGAGGAGATTCATTTTAGGCACAATATTGAAGGAAATCTAATATTGAAAACCATTTTTACCAAAAAACATCTTTTAGGGCCTCAAAATGGCCCCGGAAGTTAAAAACTGATAAAAATAGTAAATTACCAAAATTGTTGGAAAACTATTTTGAGCCAGTTGGAAAAGGTGGGTGGGCACCGATACCCACCTAGATCAATCCACACTCCTTAGGAAGAAATGGTCTCCATTACATTGAGTGCCTGGGGGAGAAGAAAAAATGTTTGTTGAATCTGAATCTTGGTGAGTTGCTTGCCTTGCTGAGGATGTCATGCTACTCAGTTTGTGGAAGTCTGTCAAGGACCTGTTGAGGATGAGTTTGTTCAACAAGTCAAGATACAAAAGAGGACAGTGTGCAGAAGGAATATTTGTGCTTTGATGCAACCTTGTCGACCTACTTACGTTAGATATAAGGTGCTTGTGGCGAGGCTATAATGGTTGCAGTGTCCTTCTATTCCCGTTTTGAACAGATTGTGAAGAAGCTAAATTTGCAGCATGAGATACTACCTTGTGGCACTTTTTTTGTGGAGTAATAGTTGGAACTACCTCTAGTATTCTATAGAGATGACCCCCCAGAGAAACAATGAAACGGTAGGGTCGAGACTCATAAACAACATGGTGCTTCCACATATATGGTTGGCCCAAAATAACATCATAGAAATCTAGTGGGGAAAAATCACATAATACGTCATCCTTGAAGGGCTGGATGTCATATGAAAATCAACACTGCTGGTTGAGACGAATATCTCGTCCTTGGCGAAGCCACCCTATGTTGTATGGTTGCGGGTGTGGAATTCTCGACAATCCAAACTATTTGACGACCTCTGCTAGATGAGGTTCTTTTGGATTCCACTATCAACAATAAAATGTAGTGGGGTCCCCTTCACCCACATTTGTGAATGAAAAAGGTGCTCCCCCTCTTTAGGATCGGTTGGTTCTTCTAGTTGAATTGTTGTGGTCACGAAAATAGCAGTAGGGTCTACGTCGATGATGTGTCTTTCACCATTATTTTCAAAATCAGATTCTGAATTAGGGTTCGGCTCCTTGTCTTTGATATTGACCACTAATGATGTTTTTGAGAGACATTCATCAGTTTTGTGCTAGGGGATTTTATCGAAATCGCATCATTTTTCAG
The DNA here is from genome assembly GCA_010110895.2 of Picea sitchensis. Classification (NCBI taxonomy): domain Eukaryota; kingdom Viridiplantae; phylum Streptophyta; class Pinopsida; order Pinales; family Pinaceae; genus Picea; species Picea sitchensis. The sequence goes on along the minus strand of SNQJ01S0284554.1, from coordinate 6,809 downwards.
TGTCCTTCTTTGTCTTCCTGCAACCCTTCTTTTCCTATGGCTTGGACTAGTTTTTGGGAGACTGTTTGCTAGGGCTGTCTTTGTCATACTTTTGTTATTGTGGATTTGTAAACCCAAAATACCGTTTGTTCAAGTGCTGAAATTTCTTCTCGATTTTAAGAGGATATCGTTAAGCAACATTGATTGATGAGATCTCTAGAAAATCCATTTCAGTTTGGATGTATCTGTGTAGAGCCCCATGGTATTTCAGAACCAAATGTCGTTCGGAGTCTTTGATACCTATATTGGTGTGCAAGATATGGAAGGTATTGGTGAACTCCAGAACTTCTTGGCCCCTCTCTTGTTGCAGTGTGGTCCATCTCATGTACTGGTCCTCATAGTTTCCAACAGGGTAATACTGTTTCTTTACCGCATCCACAAAACAATCCCAAGTGGGCTCGGCCCCATATATTACAGACTCTGTGGAACTTTTCTCCCAGTAAGTTTCCCACCAATGTTTGACATGATGGAGACCTTTAAGGAGTGTGAAGGTGATCTTTTCTTTGTCGAAAATATTGTGAACAGAGAAATAACCTTCCAGCAAATTTAACCATTTGTCTAGGGATTCTACATATATTTGTCCTTCAAATACAGGAATATCAAAATTAACTTGTACCCTGAAAGGAAAGGGTCTTCCAAAGTGGCCTCTTGATGAAGATGTGAATTTTTCTATCGGTAGGCGTTGAAGGATGTGGGAAAAATTCTCCACCATTTCGTCCCTCTATCGCGTGAGATCTTGCTCAACCAACAGACCGATAGGATCGTCTACTCCATCATTTTTATTTTCTTTCTCCATTGAGGGTTTCTTGGGTGTACAAGAGTGATTTTTCTCAAGAGAGACAAGATTGAGACCCGACTTTCTATACTTGGAACTCATCGAGGACATGAACTGAAAAATGATCAAGAGAATCCTGCTCTGATACCACTGATCCAGATTATTTTCGGCAGGAAATGAGAGTGGAGATATAATAAATAAACGTAGAGAGATATTGCAGATATTCAATAACATAACATAAATGTATCAGATATGCAACCATAAACACATATATATAGTAATACACGATTTCTATTAATGAAATAAATCTACACAGACTATAAAAATATAGAGTGAAAGGCTCATTAGAATGGTGGCAGCTTATCTCTAAGAAGAGATTTGACAGCTACTCACATTCGCAAGAAGATGATTACAATTAGAATCTGAAGGAATTTTTACAATAAGCGATAATTCCAAAATCCATCAACATACAAAAACCTAACCCTATGATATGAAGCGCCAAAAGTCATGTGGGCCCCGTTTGGGTATGTTTGAAATTAATCACATATAAAATATTAAATTAAAATATATTTTAAGTATATAAAATGAGAAGAATCAATCTGAGAACAAATTTGTGCAGTTATTATGAAGCACAACTCAGATTAGAACTGAACCATCATCGCAAGGGCTAAATAAATTCCAGAAAGGAATGATCGTTGAAAGGAAAGGAATCTGGTTTCCAAGTCCTCTATCAAACTGGGGTTCGTGGGGATTTTGAGATGAAATAAAGGGAAATAATAATAAATGTGCCTGGAATTGAAGCCCTGTGATTATTTAGAGAGGAAACTAATCTCCATGTTGAACAACTCTAGTACATCCTCAATTTCCTAGATGTTCATTTTCTCGAAAGTTTGATCTAAATCTAGATGCCCCCAGTCTAGACCATCCTCCTCCTCTATCATAAATAGACATGACACAAACATCTAACCGCATAGAGACTTAGAGACAAAACCCCATCGAGACTCCGACACCCAATCACAGAGGCACGCCATACCATGGATAGAGGAGGAAGGAGGACATAAATGCTTAAATTATTTCAAAATAGAGATATATGTATCCTTCCTTTCAACAGATAGATGATTTCTCCCTTTTCCATCCTCTATTGAAATATTTGTTAGGAGATATGACAAATTTCCTCTCTCCCTTCAACGAATTACAACTTCCTCGAATCTCAACCTCTCTAAAGTAAAGATAAATGTAAAAACAAGATGAGCCCAAAAAAAGAGTAAATTCAAACACATATATAGTGTAAGTTCTAATCGAAGGATTAATCCAAAAAGCAGATGAGCCTAACAAAAGGGTAAATTCAAACACAGATAGAGTGTAAGTTCTAATAGAAGGATTAATCCAAAAAGAAAATGAGTTAGCTGGTAAATAGAAAACAAGTCTTCCATGCATTTTTTTCGCAGTAGTCTACGAAATGATTATTTCTCGACAATATTTTACAGACAAATTTATCTGAAATCTGGTGAGAAATTGTTATATACTCATATTTGAGTGATTATTTATGTATAATCTAAGTTCCTCATGGGGTTTTCACCATGTTGAATCCATTTATGTATTCATAAATGAATTTTAAACAACAAAAAATAGTGATTTCCAATAAATTTATATTGTTGGATTCCAGCGAAAAAAACCATTTCGTAGAACAATTAGAAAATGACCTTTTCCTTATGATTTATGTTTTTTTATGATTTCTATTCATGGTCTTTTCCAAGTGTTTAGCCGTGATTTATCATGAGTTTGTATTTTATTTTGTGTACTACATGAGATATTCAAAAGCAAGTGTTGATAAAATAGGATGATAAATTGACATGTCTGTGAAAAGAGACTTCCAACAGGTGCACAGTGTTTCAATGATATCTATTTTTTTGTTTTCTGCTACCTTTTTAATTCACCTCTTATTATATTGATTTCAATTGTTTACTTTTGTATGTGCTCTGTTTGCATGATCCAGTGACGAGTTTACCTAAATCTTATTTAGGGATACTAATGCTCATTTGTAGTCTTGTGAAATGTTTGTGGATGAATGAGAATGAACATTGATTACAGGGATTTGGTCTCCTACCATGAGAATTGTTTCACTCATCTAGATGAGTGGATGAATGAGAACGAACTTTGATTACATGAATTTGGTCTGCTAGAATGAGCACTATTGCACTCATCTACATGAGCACACACAATGTATCTAGTAGTATCTTATTTGCATTTAAGTACTGTAACTCTCTGGAAATTCCCCTTACTACACCATAAAATCTTTGTCATGAGATCTTCTCTAGAACGTGCTTTTTAGACTCTAGTCTTTCAATGCTTCTTATGAAAACCAAAAATAGCGTTGAGATTGAAAAGAAATGGTTTGAGGGGAATAAATAAATAGGTTCTTGTCATGGAAATGACTCCCGCTTTGTGAAAAAGTGTAGAGAAGTTGGAATTGCGTTCTCAAATTATGTACAAGTTGAATGTGGAGATGTAGAAGTTAAACATTTTGATAGAATATGAGAAATAAACATGTCAACCCCAAATATGAATTTACCTTAGGAAATGCACTTGAAACATCTACAATGTTATCTAAGTCTTGTAACTCTGTTTGTAGTACTCTGTTGTGTGAAGTGATTTCAGGATTCATGAAGGAAATAATGCACATTCTATCAAAAAATAAGAAAATGAACTCTAATTTGGAGCTTGAATCGATATTAGCTCATGAGGATCTACAAAGTGCACTAACAACATACATCAATAGCTTGGGAAAAACCTAAAAATCCCATATAAGGATACCATTCTCTTAACTGTTGGGGGAAACAAAACAAGATGATCAAGCAAATCAATGTCTACAAGTACATGTGGATACCAAATAGATCATAGATTTTCATCAGAAGGATAACTCATTATCATAGAGCTATGAAGAAGATGGAATTATCCCATGTGAAGGCCTGAAGAGGTCTTCCATGAGGTTATTATGCCAGTAACACAATTGTCAGTGCCTTCACTAACAAAGGTATGTGAAAATGAGTTTCTTCGAATAATTTAAAACTTAAGAGGAGCTAGGACATTGACAACCTGATGTTATTTTTTAAGGTGGGTGTTCCATTGTTTTATTTTAGAATTATTTGTGGAAGTATGTGGCATCTTTTAGTTTATTCTTTTTAGGAGTTATAAATGTGTTCAAAAGTTATAAATGTGTTTTTTGAATAGGAGGTACCTTTTGTTTTTGTAACTTTTATGAATGTACACAAATATTGTATGACACAAATTTTTCCCGTGGCTACACATTGTTGAAACCCACCTGCAGATACCTATGTTTTATCTTCTCCTTGACCTGATATCTAGATGTAAGTCCTTCTCCACCGATCTGATATATCCTTGAATCATAGTCCTTCGATATCTAATCATATCTAAGAAAAAATCCTTCTCTGCTCTGATCAATGTGTGATCAATGTTTTAGTTTGGCTTCCTCCCTCACCCTTACCTTGCTTTTATAAGATTTAGTTATAATTTGTTTCTAATATCCGAAGTGATTCTGGATTGACACTACTTCTCACCTCACTTGATATTACATGCTAATCAATTTTAAAATTTTCCTTAAATAACTCAACTTACTAATAAAATCACTTTACCTTCATAATTCCTTTAATTTAAATAAAGTTACCAAGATAAAATGATTTGGACGACTTCCACATGCTAGACACCAAGCCTATGTGGAAATACATGTCTGATGCTACATGCATCAATGCACCCTCTTAGTAACGAAGGTATTTTGCACCACCCCAAGTCTATCACTAAAGAACACAAATTTCCTTTTCTCGAAGCGTTTGGTCAAAATATCTGCAACCTTCTCATCTATGGAAATAGACTGAAGCTTGACTACTCCCTTTTGGATTCTATCTCAGATGAAGTGGTATTTGATAAAAATATTCCTGGAACTGTCACGGAATACTACATTCTCTGATAGCTTGATAGAACTATGATTATTGTAGTATATCACTGTAGGCTCCAACACCTGATCAAATAAAACTATAAGTAATTTGTGAATCCAAATTGATTCACAACTAACCATACTTACTTCCATATACTCTACCTCTACTGAAATGAGTGCTACAAAAGTTTTCTTATTGCCGAACCAAGTAATCACTATTCATCCCAAGTTGAAGCAACATGTCAAGGTGCTCTTCCTATATACTACACTCCTTACCCAATCTCAGTCTGTATATCCCTACACATCCACTCCATATCCTCAAAGATACATCAATCCATAGTTCATTGTACCTTTCAGGTACTTGAGAACATGTTTCACTACAATCTAATACACTTTCCTCGGCTCCACCATGAATTGACTCAAGGTGTTCACAACAAAAAAAATATATGGGCCAGTGTTGACCAAACACATTAAGGACCCTATTAGTTGCCTATATATCATTGGATCCACCAACTTTGAATTTGAATTCACCACCTTCCTCAAATTGGTAATCATAGGTGTGGCCATCAGTTTACAGTCCTCTTTCCTGAATCTCTTCAATATATCTATTCCATACTTCCCTTTCCCAAGGAAGATCTCTCTCGATGCTTGTCATACCTCTAACCCCATGAAATAATGCATCAAGCCAATGTACTTCATCTCTAAATCAGTAGATAAATCCTCTTTTCAATCTATAACAAGCTCCTTTGCACCTATGAGAAATAAATCATCTACATACAAACCCAATATGAGAGGATCCTCTCCAACAAGTATGAAGTACAGTTTAGGATCCGCATCACTATTGGTAGAGCCCATACTCTATAAGTATCCATCAATCTTAGAATACCACACCTTGGTTTCTTTCTTGAGTCCATACAAGGATTTCTTAATCCTACACACATGAGAATCCAACCCATGTACCTCAAATCCCTGATGTTTCTGTATGTATACTTCCTCCTCAATGATCCCATTGAGTAAAGTTGTTTTCACATCCACCTGACATATCTTACCTCTCATAAATAAATCAATAGGAATAACAACTTGAATAGAAGAATACCCAATGAATGGAGAAAATGTCTCCTTGTAGTCCACTCCATATTTCTAGGAGAACCCTTTAGCCATAAAAACTCCACTTGAACTTCTCGATGCTACCATATGCAGCATGCTTAATCTTGTAGAGTCACCTGGAACTCATAATTGACTTCGCCTCTAGTCTCTACACTATGTCCCAAACATCACTCCTCATAATAGATGTGTAATCCTCTATCATGGCATCCTGCAAAACCTATTGATATGTTTCTTCCTCAAAACTAGAAGGCTCAACATCAATAATGCTACTCATAAGTGTCATATAGTTTGGAAACTTCTTCGAAGGCCTACACTCTCTGATCGCACTCCTACGAGCATCACCGACATCCTTCAATGTTTGTAATAGCCACGTGGATCTCCTGAAAAATACTAGAAGGGGATAACGCCTCCTCCCCACTTAAAGTATGAACTATTGATTGTTACTCGTCCTTGAGAGCCTACTACTCATCGTATTCTACCAGTGTTGATGAATCTTGGTATCTCCTAGATTCCAAGTCCTCCTCAAACTTAACATCCATGCTCACAACTATGTTCCTTTGCACTGTAATGAAGATATTGTAAGACTTTGAGGTCTCACTATACCCCACAAATGTACCCTTATATCTTGAGGGCTCCTACTTCATCCTTTTCTCCACATGTACCCTTATATCTCTCCCACCCTCTCAGTCCTTAAACCCTTCTCTCTCTCTCTCTCTCTCACGCTCCATCTCATGCTCCCTCTCTCTCCCTCTTTCTCTCTCTCTCTAACCAAAATCTCTCTCTATCTCTCTCAGTATCTCCCTCAAACCCTCTCTCTCTCTCTATCTCTCTATCTCTCTCTTTTCACAACCCCACCTTCTCTCTCTCTCTCATGCTCCATATCACGCTCCCTCTCTCTCCCTCTTTCGCTCTCTCTCTAACCAAAATCTCTCTCTA
>SNQJ01S0284553.1:0-11037 GCA_010110895.2 Picea sitchensis | reverse complement strand
GCCCATAATAAGCTTTCCATCCCCCAATAATCATTTTCTCAATGTTATAATTCCAATTGAGCTTGTGGTGAATATCAATTCCAAGATATTTGTATGAAGTCACTTCCTCCAAGTTGTTTTTTTCATATACGAAGGTATCATAAGGGATCTTATTGGATTTAATAATCACGACCTTAGTCTTATCAATATTAATAGTCATACCCATATTGGAGCAAAAATCCTTGAGGATTCTTAGTTGGTTTTCAATATCATGGGGACTCCTTTCCATAAGAACGATATCGTCAGCATAAAGAAGAATATTGATGACTATACTAGTGAGAGTAGGGTCAACACAACCTACTTTTTCTAAGAAATCTTATAACTTGTCAATGTAAATGCAAAAAAAGGTAGGGGACAAAACAACCTTGTTTGACTCTGATATTGTAGTTAATCTCTTTTGACCAGCCCTTGGTGTTTTTAAACTTAGCAATAATGTTCCCATACATTTGTATTGTAGCAGCCCTCAACTCGAGAAGAATTTTTATATCTTCCAACCTATTCCAAAGGTTTTTCCTAGGAATCATGTCAAAACCATTTCTAAAGTCAACAAAACAACAAAAAAGATTGGTTTTAGTATTTCATAACTTTTTTGTAATGATCCTAAAGGTAACAAGATGGTCCATAGTTGAATGATATATCCTAAAGAGTTTCTTTTTCATGTTTGAAACTTATAATAAAATATAATTTAGTTTAAAATATTAATATTTGAAGAAGAAAAACAATTTCTCTTAGATTGTCCAGCCTATACCTAGATTAGATTTCATTTTCAAATTATTTGTCACACTGCCAACCTTCCTAACATTTTAACTCAACAAAATTATGGTGATATTAGAAAGCTTCTCTTAATGATTTTCAAGCAGAGAAAAACAAAAATTCTAAAAAATCACAAGTAGTCACTTACCCTCTTAAGGTCCCATGGACCAATTCGGTTAATCATCATCATTATGTTATTTGTAAAATATATTATCTTTTATTATCATATTTTAAAATGATAAGAATGCACATTATTCATTTATTATAAAATCTTTAAATTTATTTATCTTATATTTTATTATTATTAATTATATTTTTATATTTTGCAACAAATATTTAATAATAAATACTATTTTTTATTGTTTTTTTAAATTAGAATTGTACAATTTTAAAATTTCTTCATTCTAAATTTATATTAAATCATAATTTAATTTATCATTTAATTTAAAATATTAATATTTCATTATAATATTGTTATGTAGTTTTTAAGATATATTAGTTTGTATTATTATATGTTTTAAGATGTTAATAATATCAAACCTATTAAAGAGGAAATGAATAAGCTCATAGAGTTAGACCATGAGCTTAACAAAGGAGCCTTGAACCTCATATTTTTTGGTATAAAATGTTGGATATGTGCTATGTTCTTTGTACAATTTTGTTTTTCGTCGTTTTTCGTGTCCTCAATTTTTGTGTCCATTTTTGGGCGGTTTTTTGGCACATGGTTTTTCACCAATGGTTTTCTATTTCCAGTTAAGAAATTAGGGTTGTTGACTAATCCAGGTCATTGGATTAGGGTTTTGGATGTCGATGGCTCCTATATGTATATTGTATTGTAACAATTGTATGATGTGAATGAATATAGAATATGCTGGTTTTCCCGATTTGGGTTTCTAGGGGAAAAATATATGTGTAATCAGTGTATTTTCCAATGTATCTTTTTTGTTCTTTTATTGAAAATATGTTTTGCAGTAAAATAGTGTACAAGGTTAAAATCTACATTTAGTACCAGAGAAATTATTGGTTTCAGGGGATGCCTTTTTGGTCAGGGGTTTGGCTAGGGACTGTGACAATATTTGTTACAATGGGAGATATGTGGTATTGATTCTTCAGGTGAAAATAAATGGTGAGTAGTTTAAAAATAGAGATCAATAAATTTAATGGGAAATTTTTTTAACTGTGGAAGCTCAAGATGCAATATTTGTTGATGGAAATAGATCAATGGGTCTCAGTGTATCCATGTATTGCACCTACATGAACCTTTGTAAATGAATGGTAAAATTTGGATTGAAAGGAGAAGAGAAAAAATTGATTTTGTCTCTCAGATTTTGTATTACTGAACGTGTTAAGGGAAGCTACAACCAAGGAGTTATGGGATAAGTTGGGGAACTTGTATCAGCCTAAGTCCCTGGTAAATAAATTGTTCCTGCTGAAAATGTTGTATAACCTAAGGATGAGAGATGGAGAATCTGCGATAGAGAATATGAATGCATTGAACACTATGGTAGGTTAGTTGCTATCTATTGAGATTAATATTTCAGATGAAGATAAGTGTATTAGTTTATTGTTCTCTTTAACAGACTCAAGGGATAGACTAGTTGTGGCCATAGGTAGTAATACAACTACCTTGATTTTTGATGATGTGGTATCATCCTTGTTGTCAAAGGAGATGAGACAGAAGAACATGGAAGGACAAAGAACATATACATTATTTGCAAGAGGACGCTCCTAGGAAAGAAATATATCTAATTACTCAAGTGGGATATTCAATTCTAAGGGTAGATCTAAATCTCCCCAAAAGTTTGTAAAGGTATGTTGGAGATGCGAAAAAGAAGGGCACTTCAAGAAGCAATGTAGATCCAAAAGCGTTGAGAAAGTGAAGGGATTTGAAGGGGAGCCATCTACATAAGAAAAGACCTCCAAGGAAGAAGGAGGGGATGTGTACTTGGCTTCTTCAAGAACACATGCAGATCATGAGGCATGGTTGGTTGACTCGGGTGCATACTTTTATAAGACTCCTCACATGGAGTGGTTCTGTGCATATGAAAGGTATGATGGAGGTAATGTTTTCCTAGGTGATGTGTAATATCCCTAGGTCGAACCCAACTATAAATGTAATAATGTACTTAAAATGGTGAGATGTTTTATATCTTTTTGGCATGCATCTTCCATGGGTAGTGTGCACATGTACTGCGCAATAAAAATGATGAAATGGGCACATTCCCGGATACCACGCGCAACAAACTTAAGTGCATGCGATTTTGAGGCTAGGAAGCCTTTGTGTATATATTGTGTTTCATAGGCTGGTGAGCTAGTTATAATAAGCTAGGAGGCTTATGTTTGTGATAGGCCAGAGAGCCTAGATGTTAAAGGCTAGTGCACCTATTTTTGCATATGTCTCAGAATTAATATAAAATACATCGTTGCACGCTGACTGATTACAATAAAAGAAATGGAGGACTAAACTCCATTGGTTAGGGAAAGGGAAGGGCCTAAAAGTTAAGGAAAATCAATAAGATAGGAAGATTAAGACAAAAAGGAATATTATATTAATATTTCTTAAATCATAAAGTATGGATAATTATTTTATCCTAAGTTCTAAAGTTGCGGACAAGTGGGCCAAAGTAGCTCCCAACATGACAAGAGTCAAGTTGGGGACATGCATACATATTGTTGGGACTTAGTTCATTTTCCCATATTTTCCATCATCTCTTCAATCATTCAAACACCCAGGCATCCATTTCACCCATACCATGAACTTTCACTCAGTGAGTCATCTATTCTCCATACTTTCCTGTCATTGTATCTAAACCTGTATCCATAGCCATACCATTTGTGTAGTTGGTTAACTTAGGAGTTGGAATGAAGAAGCGGGTTTTCAATCCCGTGGGATATTGAAGAAGCAGGTTGTTAGGCCCGTGGGATATTGAAGAGGTGGGTTGTCAGGCCCCTGAGAAATCTCTCTGGGTGAGAGAATTGTTGGGAATTGATTTTATGAAGGTGTTAAACTATAGCTACACAACTTTGAGACTTCCTGTCCAGCCTATTTATGAAGCCCTGGAAGGGAAGTGGGGCAGTCGAAGAACTGTTGAGAAGAGAAGGGGCACACTTCTTGGGGTGCAACATGCATGTAGGGAATGAGGGACTATAGGTTGTTAGTTTGAGTAGGCACCTGTGATAGAGTCTTTCATGTTGTCCATGAGTCATTAGTCTGGTTAAGAATCCATTCACCTGGGTGGATTTTAGTCCTAGCTCAGGGGTGACCCACTGCTGAGAGTGATGAGAAGTGTGGTCTGAGGCTGGGAGGTTCATGTAAAATCTGCACGCAGTTGGTGAAATTTATTACCAAGATAAGTGTTCATTGTGTGATAAATTTACATACTGCATTATTATTTACATGTTTGTTTTTATGGGTTTATCCTATGCGTGCTTATAACTATCTTTATAGTTATGGGTGTTGCCTGTATATGCTTCATGAATGTGTTTACTGTTATTTCAGTATTAATCCGTGAATATACATATGTATTTGTATGTTTATGTTATATATCTATCTATCTATCTATCTATCTATCTATCTATCTATCTATATATATATATATATGTTTCCGTAAAATCTTTGTGTGTATATATTTTAATTGCACGTAGTTCAAAAAATGTATGTGCCATAGCTCAGTTGGATATTGGGTATGTTACAATATGTTCTGCAGTGGAGAACGTAAGCGTTCTCTGGTGTAGTGTTTCCTAGCATAGATGGTCGGGGATGTTACATGATGTCTCGACAACCAGAATCATAGGACACAGAAAATTCAATTTGAGGCTCATAGATGGAAGAATTAGAAAATCACCTAGTGTTCTTCACATCCCAAGGTTAGCCAAAAAAATTATTTTTGTAATCAAAATGGACGATGTAGGGGTAAAAAGAATATTTTAAAAATAAACTTGCATGATGGTTCGAGGAGCAATGGTGTTGCTAAAGGGATCTTAGATTGGAACTCTATATAAGCTGCAAGGAATCACTATTAATGATGGGTGTAATAGTTCCATTCTTCCTGATATTGGAGAAGAAGAAGAAAAAGCTCTTACATTCTCTACAGAAAAGGTTATGGTGTGGCATTAAAGACTATGTTGTATCGGAGAGAAGGATCTTCCACTACTACACGGTAAAGGAATGGTTGAAGGTATGTCTAAATGATCTCTGTATTTTGATTCCTATGAACATTGTGTATATGGGAAGTAGAATTGTGTAAGATTCCCCTCTGGTGCAACGAGGGAAGAAGGGATTTTACAGCTAGTGCAAAGTGATGTGTTTGGACCTGTGTCAGTTCCATAATTAGAAAAATATGTGTATTATGTCTCATTTATATATGACTTTTTGAGGAATACTTGGATATATTTCCTCAAGAATAAATATGAAGTCTTTGACAAGTTTAATGAGTTTAAGGCTCTTGTTGAGAATCAAATAGAGAAAATAATTAAGGTGTCAAGGATAGATAATGGCGCAGAGTTCTGCGAGAATGAGTTTGAAGAATTTTGTAAGAAGTGGATTATAGAAATAAAAAATAATACTCCATATACACCTGAGCAGAATGAAGTTGTAGAAAGGATGGACATGACGTTGATGGAAAAAGTAAGGTGCATGCTCAATAACGTCGGGTTAGGGAACAAATTTTGGGCAGAGGCAGTGAGTACTGCATGTTACCTGGTCAACATATCACCCTGATAAACACTAGATGACAAGACTCTAGATGGCATATGGATTGTTAAGAAAACTTCTCTCACACATCTCAAGGTGTTTTTATGTGAGACCTATGTTCATGTTCCATAGGAAAATAGGACTAAGCTAGATAAGAAAGATGAAAAGTGAATCTTTATTGGGTATAAATATGGTCTCAAAGTTTATAATCTTTGGAACCTATAAACTAAGAAGGTTATGTATATCCGAGATGTGGTATTTAGAGAAATGAAGGGTGTTGTTAAAAAGGAAGTCCTACCAAGTAAGGATGAACTAGAGAAAATAGAGTTTGAGCCAAAGGATGATGAATCACACTCTACAAAAGAACATGAATAAGAAGAAGAATATTACCATACTCCCGTATTGAGAAGATTAGTGCAGGAAAAAAGGATACCACAAAGGTATAGTCCATCTGATTTCTGTTCAAATTTTTCTTTGTCTATTATTGATGATGATCCTAGAATTTTTAGGGGTGCAGTGGATTCATAGGATGGAAAACTTTTGGAAAATGCCATGGTTGAAGGAAATACATCCTTGGATAAGAATGATGCTTGGGATCTAGTGGAGTTACCGACTGGAAAAAATCCCATTGGCTAAAAATGGGTATTTAAAAATAAGCTAAATGCAGAAGGAAAAGGGGAGAAATAGAAAGCTCGGTTAGTAGAAAAGGGTTATTCCCAGGTTGAGGGAATTTCTTTTGGTGAGTTTTTTTCTCCTTTTTCCAATTTAACTTCTATCATATTTATGTTATATTTTGTTTTTGCATTTGATTTTGAAGTAGAACAAAAGGATGTGAAGACAACATTCCTACATGGGGATTTGGAATAAGGAATCTATATGAAGCAACCTGAAGGCTTTGTTGTGAAGGAAAACAAAGAGTTGGTATGAAAGCTGAAAAAGTCCCTATATGGTTTAAAACAATCACCAAGGATGTGGTATACAAAATTGTATAGTTATATGCTAGGACTTGGCTTCACAAGAAGCAAAGAGGATCGCTATGTGTATTTTAAATCAATTTGTGATCATTTGATTTATTTGGTCTTGTATGTGGATAAAATTTTGATGATAGGAAACAACAAGGAGATTATCCAGGATGTGAAAACTCAGTTTTCCTCTAAATTTGATATGAAGTATCTTGTTGTTTAAAATTTCATTTTGGTCATGGAAATTAAAAGAGATCAGAAAAACAAGAAACTCTGGTTAAATCAAAGAAAATCTGTGGACACAATATTGCAAAGGTTTAATATGAAGGACTGTAAACCGGTCAGTTTCCCTATTCGTGTAGGTGTAAAATTATCTGCAAATCAGTGTCCCAAGACACAAGAAGAGGAGGAGGACATGTCTCATGTTCCATATGCGAGTGTGGTTGTCATTTTTATGTATGCAATGGTATGTACTAGACCATTCATTGCACATGTAGTGGGAGTTTTGAGAAGGTATATGTCAAAACCAGGAAGGAGCACTGGACAACAGTAAATGGGGTTTTCAGGTATTTGTGTGGCACTACTAGTTATGGATTGTGCTACCAAGGAAGGCCAGGTTTGGATAGAGTGTAGGAAATACATGGCTTTGTGGATGAAGACTAGGATTTAGATATGGATCGTAGAATATCGACATGAAGGTATGTGTTTAACCTGTTTGGAGGAATAATCAGTTGGATGAGAAAAAGACAGTCTGCAGTGGAACTTTCAAATACAAAATTTGAATACATGGAAACCACTCATGCAAGAAAGGAAGCAGTATGGTTACAGAGAATGTGTTCAGGTATTGCGTTGGTAAAACATGATGTAAGGATTGAGTGTGATAGTTAGACTGCAAATGTTTTGGTGAATAACCCAACTTATCATTCAAAGAAAGAGCATATTGATGTTCAATATATCTTTGTGAGAGATATGGTTGAAGAAAAGAATGTGTTTTTGATGAAAGTGGACACTTTGAAGAATTTTGTAGACTCATCAAAAAAAATTGTGAGCACTAAGAAGTTCTCATGGTGCAAAGGCTCTATGTACATTGTTTCCTTGGATTGTTGAATATGTAACATTGTAACCCCATGTATGCAAAGAAAACAACACATGGGATAATGTTGGATATGTGCTATATTATTTGTATGACTAGATATATTCTTTGGGAAGTTTTTCGACACATGGTTTTTTGTCAATGGTTTTCTATTTCCGGTTAAGGAATTAGGGTTGTTGACTAATCCAGGCCATTGGATTAGGATTTTGGATTTCATTGGATCCTATATGTATATTTTATTGTAAACAATGTATGATGTGAATGATTACAGAATATGTTGGTTTTTCCTGTTTGGGTTTCTAGGGAAAAATTCTCTGTGTAATGTGTGTATTTTCCATTGTATATTTTATGTTCTTTTATTGAAAATCTATTCTACAGTAAAATATTGTAAAAGGTTAAAATTTACATAAAAGAACTGAAATATGAGGACACATTAGCAATAGTAAAGGAGGAATTAAAAAAGAAATAACAAATGGAAACAATTGTCCTTATAAAAGAAAAATAGTTGGGAAAAATAATTGAAAATAAATATAGGTTGATTCGGGTTATGGTAAGATCTAATGCCCATAAATATGGGATACTTAGTAAAACTATGAGACCAAAAGGGTCCAGATTATTTATAAATGAAGACCTTATTCCAAAAGAAAAAGATAAATTAAGGAAGGAGGTTCAAAAGGTAAAGGAATCCAGAAAGGAAGGAAAATGGGAAATAATAAGGAATCGAAAAACTATTATTAGGTATAGAGACCAAAACGATAACAAAAAATAACAATTTGAGACACTCTAGATCCTTTCTTGGAAATTTAGAGGTTTTCCTTGGAACAAAGGGCCTATATTAAGTTATATCCCAAGTGAAATTGATATTATATTTCTAGTTGAAACTTGGGAGCATGAGGAATCTAAGGTCCCTAGCATAGATGGATTTATATTATGGTCAACATGGAACAAGAAATCCTCCTATAGAGGGGTTGGATGCATAGCTTGTTACATTAGAACAAACATACCTCTTCACATTCATATTCATAAAAAAGTCTGTCTTAATTAGTTCATTTGGGTGGATATTTTATATATCAATTCTAAGAGGATGCATATAGCAATTTGTTATTTTTCACCAATTAATTCTACCTTTTATACAAAAGAAAATCTAGATAAAAATACTCTATAAAACCTTAGAACAAGATATTTATAGTATGATAAAAGAAGATGATATCATTTTGCTAGGAGAATTTAATTCTAGAACTACAACTAATCAAGATATTATCTTAAGAAATGATTCCATCCCTAATACTTTGTGGTTAGATGGGGACCTTATTTTGGCTAATAGATACAAGAGAAATTTGAAAGACTTAACCAATAATTTATATGGTATTGAGCTAATCAAGATTTACAATTTTTAAGATCTAATCATTTGTAATGGTCTAATGAAGTGACCAAAATCTAACCAGATGACTGGTATCCATGGGTTGGGAAGTAGTGTTGTTGACTATGTGATATCAGATATCCTTGTTTACAACCAAATAGTAAATTTTGACCTTTTAAACAACCATGAGCATGACTCTGATCATATACCTTTAATTCTAACTCTAAACTTTACCATGCAAAAAAACCACCTTGAAGATAACACTGGTAACCAAAATCATCTACTTTTTGACAAAAGTAAAGATGATCTCTTTTCAAGGGACTTAAACACCAAATTAAATCTTGTATCATATAAAATAAATATTGAAGATATGTATCGTAGTTTTTCAATAGTCCTCTCTAGATCCATAAAAAAATTATCTCTATCGAAGTGTTGTGTAAAAACAAGAATGTAATTTCCAAGGCTTGCTATGATAACGAGTGTAAACTTACTAAAAAATCCATTAGCGATGCTTGTAAGGAGTCTTTGAAATAATAGAATATTAATAGATACAAATCCATAATTAAAAGAAAAAAAGGAACTACATAAATAGAAAGTAAGAGAATATTTTGCACATTTCTAAGCTAGATCCAAAGAAATTTCTAAGTATCTTGGAATTGATATTCATCACAAGCTCAATTGGAACTCTAGCATTAAGAAAATGATAAATGGAGCGTGGAAAGACTATTATGGGATTGAAAATAATTGTAAATTAGTAGACTTTTGGATATGGGATAAGAAACATATCCTCTTTAAAACTCTTGTCACTCATGTTATCTTATATGGATGTGAATTTTCAGGATTCTGTATCTCTCAAGAATCTTGGAGAAAGATAAATAAGATTCAAAAGAATTTTGTAACTTATAATCTCAAAATTAAGGTCAATACACCCTATCCTATCCTCCTCATCGAAGTGAACCTTTCCCACATTGAGAGAAACAATATCATTATACATACCTAATGTATAAGAACAAGATAAAAACAAAAATAAAAAGAGGCTCCCAAAAATTGCTTCAAACTTTAGCCAAAATCACCAACGACTCAAGTGGGGATGGCATAATGATGTCAAGTATTGGATAAATCATTAGGCAATAGATGAAGAAATTATTTTTAAGATGATAAAATAAAATTAAGATAGTATAAGGACATGGTTAACCCTAACCTTGAAGATCATGGCAAGAAATAATTTGTCACCTTTGTGACATGAAGAGGGTTGAATATGAAAAACAATTTCTCCTAGGATGACCTACATATACCCAAATTAGATCCCAATCTCCAAATATTTGTCACAATACCGGCCTTCCTAACCTTATAATTCATAAAAACTTTAGTGATATTGGAATTCTTCTCTCAATGCTTTTCAAGCATCGAAATAACATTTTAAATAAATCCATGTAATATCTTTCTTTTATTAAGGTCTGAGAGACCAATTTTGGTGTTGGTGGACATTAACCATTATCAACATCACCATCATTAATTTATATGAATTGTTAATTATATTTTGCAAAATTTTTAAATATTATTTATATTTTTATAATTTATCTAATATTAAAAAATATTTTATATTTTCTAATATACAATATAAAATGTTAATATGCTACATGAAAAGAGAAAAAACAGAACTAGCCCTTGGTATGATGATGGATGTAAAATTGCTATAAAATCCATTCAGGATGCTTCCAATGCATATTTAAAATCTAATAAGATAAATTTAGATACAAAACATTAATTAAACGAAAAAACATACTATATAAATAAAAATAAAGATAACCTTTTGCACCTATTTAAGATAGATCCTAAGAAATTTTGGAGGCAATTTATCACTCATAAAATTAAAGAAAATAATAAGATTCCCATGAAGGAATGGAATTTCTACCTCAAAAATCTGTATAAATCCCCTAATGTCATGAACAACATGCCAAGTATATCTACAAAGGATGAAGTGTTTTCTATAGACGACATTAAGTTTTGGGTTAAGCATCTCTCAAAAGGAAAAGATAAGGACATCGAAGGTTACCAAGATGAAATGTTAAAAATTCGAGGACCTATATTCATCCCTCACATGCATAATCTCTTCAATTTAGCTATCTATAAAGGC